>JAQQSW010018148.1:0-11310 GCA_028646575.1 Pseudocheirus occidentalis | reverse complement strand
GAGGGCAGGGTCTCGGGGAAGGATGCTGGAAGCACACACTTCAGTAAAGGGACAGGGACAGTGTAGAGAACAGAACGCGGGGGGGGGGCGGGATAGGAAGGAGAGAGAGACAATCACTGTCATAATATGTCCACTGTGAAGATGTCCTGTATAATCACACATGCACAGCCTGTATTGAACTGATTGTCCTTCCAGTGGGGGTGGGTGACAAGAGATGAATTGAAAGAATCTAGAATTTAAAGTTCTGCAATACCTGCAACTAGGAATTAAGATATACAGGGGCTGGGATGGAGAGACCCTCCCTGCCCTACCAGCAAGTAAGAGAGCAGAGCAGGGGAAGGGCTTTACAGTGGGATTGCTGTTTTAGGTTTGGGGCAGGGGAAAGACAGGGAGAAAATTTCTAATTCAAAAATGTCATGAAAATAAATGATGTAAACAAGAAAACAAATTTTAAAAAAGAGAGAAGAAAGAAAAGAAAGTATAAGAGGAAAATAGCTCTGATATCTTAAATTCAGAAAGCAAAATAGAAGTGGAAAGAATCCACCAATCAGCACCTAAAAGAGAACACAAAAATGAAAACTTGAAGAAATATTATAAACAAGTTCTGAAACTTCTGGATCAAGGAGAAAATATCACAGTCAGAAAAAGAAAAAAATTATTTTGAAACCACAGTTGGTATCATACAGAATTTATCAATTTCTCTCTGAATGGAGCTTGGAATATATTCCAGAAGGCAAAGGAACAAGATTATAACCAATAATAACTTTTCCAGAAAAAAAGTGAATATGGTCCTTAAAGGGGGAAAAAACAGCATTTAATGAAATAGAGCATTCCTGATGAAAATATCACAGATAGAACATTTGACGTTCAAACACAAGAATCAAGAAAAGCATTAAAAATGGTAAATGTGACAGAGTAATCATAAGAGAGTGAATAAATTTAAATTGTTCATATCAGTATAAGGGAAGATAACACATACATCTCCTAAGAATTTTATTGTTATTTGGGCGGTTAGAAGGAATATTCACAGACTGAAGGAATGAATGTGAGTCAATAATTTTGAGATGATGTCCAAAAATAAACAAACAAATGAATGAACAAATTAATGAATGAATGACTAAATAGATAAATAGAGAAAAGGGAAGTAGAAAGGAAGGAAGAAAGAAAAAAGAGAGAAAGAGAGAAAGAAAGAAAGAGAGAAAGAAAGAAAAAAGAAAGAAACAAAGAAAGAAAGAAAGAAAGAAAGAAAGAGAAAGAAGTGAATGGAAAGGGATAGGAAAATGGTGAAATTTTTCTCACACAATAGAGATGTACAAGGAAGAGCTTTTCTTTTCTCTCTCTCCATTTTTTTAACTTTTTGAAGTGGGGAAGACAGGGCAATTGGTGTTCAGTGGCTTGCCCAAGGTCACATGGCTAGCAAGTATGAGGTCAGATTTGATCTCACTTCCTCCTTACTCCAGGACCGGTGCTCTATTCACTGTGCCACCCAACTGCCTCAAGCTTTTCTAGTGGATAGGAAAATGGGCAGGTGGCAGACAATGCTTGAATTTCACTGTAATAGGAATTGATTTAAAGATGAAAAAATATGAACACACATATATATGCACAGACTCACGTATCAAAATATACCTGATGAAACTGGGAAATAAAAAGAGAAGGGGATTAAAGGTATATGGGGAATGATAAAATGAAGGAAATGATCAGAAGAAAAATGACCTTTTAAGGAGGGACAGGGTCAAAGAGAAATAGAGTGAGAGAAGGATAAGTAAAAGAAAAAAATGGAAAGAAATAAAAAAATAACCACAATCATAAATATGAATGGAATGAATTCACCTATTAAATGGAAGCAGGTAGAAGAATGGATTAGAAACTAGAATCCAACATTAAAGTGTTTATCAGAGACCTACTTGAAGCACAAAAGCACACACAAAATTAAAATAAAGGGTTGTAGCAGAATCTATTATGCTTTGGCTAAAGTACAAAAGGCAGGGGTAGCAGTCATGATTTCAATCAAAGTAAGAGAAAAATAAACATAAGACATAACTAGAAGAGATAATCAAGGAAACTCCATTTTGCTTAAAGGTTCCATAGACAATAAAGTAATATTAAAAAAATATAGCAAGTTTCTCTGATAAATTCCATATTTCTCAAACCTATGGGGAACTGATTCAAAATTATAAAAATAAAATCCATTCTTCATTAGATAAATTGTCAAAGGACATGAAAATAAATTTTCCAGAAGAGGAAATGAAAGCTATCAGTACTTATACAAAGAATGTTCTAAATCATTATTGCTTACACAAATTCAAACTGAAAAACTTAGGTATTAGCATACATTGATCAGAAATGACAAATATGGGAGGAGATATGGGGAAAATGAGACATTAATGCACAGTTGGTGAATTTTTTAACTAATTTAACCATTCTGGAAAGCAATTAGGAACTATGCTGAAAAGCCTATAAAACTGTGCATCACCTTTGACCTAGCAATACCACTATAATGTCTGTATCTCAAAGAGATCAAAGTGAAAGGAAAAGGAACTATATGTACAAAAATATTTATTACTTTTTCTCATACTCACAAAGAATTGGATATTGAGGGAATGCTTATCAATTGGGGAATAGTTATACAAGTTGTGGGCTATAATTGTAATGAATGACTATTGTGTCATGAGAAATGACAAAATTGGTGATTTTTAGAAAAAAAGATAAAAACAATTGGCAAGACCTACATGAACTGATGCAAAGTGAAGTGAGAAGGACCAGGAGATCACTGTCCATAGTAACAGCAATGTTGTAATGAACATCATCTGCAAGAGACTTGGCTCCTCTGCTCAATACAATGATCAAATCCAAAGGATTGATGAAAAAATACCAAGCACCCTCAGAAAGAGAACTGATGAATAATGAATACAAAATTAAGTGTTTATGTGTATTTAGGAAGTGTATATGTGTATTTATACACATATGTGTATGTGTGCATATGTATATATGCACATACATACACATACAATGCACACACACATATACACATAAATATATATTCACACATCTATCTATATATATGTATAAAATTACTTTTTCTTGTGATGAGGCTAATATGGACATATTTTGATTAATTTCATGTGTGTAATTATTAATACCATTTTGTTTGCCTTCTAAATGAGTGGGGGAAAGGTTGGAGGAGAGAGAATTTGCAGCTCAAAATTTAATAAAGAATGTCAAAAAATAATAAATTGAACAAATAAACTTCTCACTTGAGAGAGTCTCATATCCAACTCTATGGAACTCTATGCACTATTATGCTATTCATCTTAATTTTCGTGACTGCACATTATACTTGTCTGTAATCAGTGCCTCTGCTTTCTATTTGTTCAGTCTTCTACATTCTGGTTTCTAACTTAAGGGCTGAATTGAAATGGCTTTTTTTTTCTAAAATTGCTATTTTCCTGATTATCATTCCTTGATATGAAAGGTCACACCTGGTGACCTTTTTCCTTAAACCTTTCAGATACTTTCTTCTTGACATCTCTAGAGCCTTTGACATTGTGGATCAATCTCCTGGATTCTCTCTTCCTTCCAAGTTCCTTTGAAACTACTCTTTCCTTGTTCTCTTATCTCTGACTGCTTAGTAATTAGTCTCCTTAGGTGCATCATACTCCAGGTTATGTCAACTAGCTGTGAGAGTCCCCTAAGATTCTGTCCTGGGAACTCTTTACTTCTACCTTTATACCAGCTCCCTTGGTGTTCTAATCAGTCCTCATGGATTCAATATCTTATCTAAGCAAATGATTCTCAGATTTATTAATCCAGATCCATCCAAGGCTTTAATTTTATTTTTAAAAATTATTTATTTAATAATCTTTTCTTTTTAAATTTTGAGTTCCAAATTATCTCCCTCCTTCTCCCATTGTCATCCACAGAAAAGGGAAGCAATAAGATATCAATTGTACATGTGAAATCATGCAAAATGTATTTCCATATTACTCATATTGACAAAAATTTAAAAAAAGTGAGAGCATTGTATCCAAAGTTCTTCAGTTCTTCCTGCAGAGGTGAAGCAATATTTCATCATGTGTTTTTAGAATTATTTTGGATCACTTCATTGATCATAAGAGTTGTCTTTAACATTTAATCAGTATTACAACATTGCTATTACTATGCATAATGATCTCCTGGTTCTTCACACTCCACTTTGCATTAATTCATATAGGTCTTGCCATTTTTTTCTGAAACACACCAATCACCATTTCTTTATTTTTAAATTATTTTCTTTATTTTTAGTTTGTGACATTCACTTTTGTCTATCTAAAGCTTTCAAAAGACAGAAGCGAAAAAAACATTTAAATAGAGTCTACTATTAATAGAGTCTAAAGTGTTAAGCACTTTATAAACACTGAGTTCCATCATCACAACAGCACTGTGAGGTAGTACTAGTATTATCTCCATCTTCCAGTTAAGGAAACTGATGCAGACAGAATATAAATGATTTGCCCAGGGTCACACAGACAGTAAGTACCTGAGGTTCAATTTGAACTCAGATCTTCCTGAGACCTGGCCCAATATTCTACTGTGCTACCAATGACCCCTTTAACAAGTCCTTCAAAAACTGACCCCTTTCTACCTTTTCATCTTCTTACATTTTACTCCCCTCCACAAGCTCTATGATTCAGTGACATTTGTCTTTTTGCTGTTCTCCAAACAGAACATTCTATCTCCTAACTCCTTCATATTTTCATCAGCTGTTCCCCATGTTTGTTCTCTCACCTGGTCTTTTCTTTCTAGTTTCTTTGGCTTCCTTTTAGTTCTAGCTCAAATCTTACCTTTTGCAAGAGAATTATAGTGGTGCTAAGTTCCCCTGCTTCCTCTGTCAGTGCCTTCCTTCTGGGATGATCTTTCATTTATACTGCATATTATGCAAGTACATAGTTATTTGCATGTCAGTACATTCATTGACATTCATTGAATAAAAATAAGGGAAGGGAATAAACATCTTTTAGCTCCCACTATATTGTAGGAACTGTGGTATGAATGTTATAAACATCAACTCATTTGATCCTTAAAACAACTCTTTAAGGAAGGTGCTATTGTTCTGTTTGTTTTACAGTTGGGGAAGGAAGAGACAGAGTTTGTGACTTGCCCAGTATCACAGAGTAAGGGTCTTTGGCCAGATTTGAATTCAAATTTCCAGCCCCAGGGCTGTATCCACTGTGGGACCTAACAATAAATATGTTCTGAATGACCAGGGTTCAAGTGAGGGATGCCCAAGACATATATAGTATAGAAGTCAAAATATGCTGGAATTGGAAGTAATTTTAAAATATTATCAATCAACAGTCATTTATTACCTACTCTGGGCCAGGTCCTAGGGATACAAAGACCCCCCCCCCCTCAAAAAAATTAGTAACTGACCTCCAGGAAGTTACTATTGGGTAGGGAAGTGCACAATATAAATGTGTACAAAATATAAATAAAATAAATTCTGTGGGTAGAAGTTGAGATTAATAGTTCATTATGGAAAAGGGATAAGAAAGATGTGGAATTTGAGTTAAACAGAGGAGGCACTGAAGAGAAAGGGTATACAATTCCTCTCTGAGTTACTACATGGACCCAAAAGCTCCTTTAAGAAAAAAGAAAGAAAAGAGAAAAAAAATGAAATGACAGTAAAATTTCCCAATATGACATAGCTAAGAAAAGCCAACTCAGAATTCTACCCTATGTTATCTAACTTTAATTTCAATGTTCTCTCCATCTATGTAAAAAATGCATGGTTTTTATTTCACTATTACATGAAAATACTGGTCTATATATGAAATAATTATATGCCATTTCTGAAAGTGTTTACCCAAATTTACAGTTATCATTTTCAAAATATGAATATGGACATTTATCATGTTTATTACTTAAAAAGTATAAAATGTTTTCCATCTAATTATGTGGCATTCTCTAACCAGTACTACATAAACCCGGCCCTGCTAATGATTCTGATCTATATTCTGAGGAAGTATACACATCTCTGATTTTTAATCTGTATTCAGATATTCAGATCAGGAGCCAGGTTGCTAATTGATTGTTCTGAAGACAGAGTGCATACCACATCAAATTAATTGGAAATTTGGGAAGCAGCCTTGTATACATAATGCATTTTTCCACAGTTGAGATTACTGTTGAATTTGAGGTTATACATTCAAAATGTGAGCATTTTGAAAACTACACCACATGTAATCCCTGTCTCTTTATTATTATGTGTGCATTCAGTACACATACAGGTGCATCTGACATAATCACCAAAATGCAAATTTCATGAAGCAAGACACTAAAAGTGATATCTGAATTTTATTTTATTTTACTTATTTTGGTTTAAATATTGCAAAGAGTACCAGAAATCTTGAGTTGGACTTTATGGAAGAGAGAGCAGAAAAAGATATAGTAGTGAAATATGCCATTTAAGACTTACTAATTAAGCAGAAATCTCTAAGTGGAAGATAGGAATGGCTTGAATAATTCTACTCATTAACTATTCAAACGACTCTTCATCTCTAAATTCTTCTCTCACTAGTTATATGTGCTCTATACCCCTTTAGTTTATCTAAGTGTAGGCACTGATTCACCTTCCATTATGACATTTTTTTAATCTCAGAGATATTTATTGATTAGAATAATTTTGAAAATTTGAAGAATAATTTCACATATATAATGCATCTACTTCCCTTTTCTATTTCAGGGATTGTCCAATTGTGTAAAAGACTTAAGGAGACTTACCTCTATTAGTTGGAAGAGAGCCTTGTTATCTGTGATTCAAGTCCTCATCCTCTGCATCCACTAAACTGTCAAGTCCTCATCCACTTTCTCAGTATCTCTCATTGCTGTCCCCTCCACTGCCATAAACTTCATTCAGGGCCTTATCATCAACTGGATCTATTGCTGTTGTCTCCTAAAAGGGATTTCTGTCTCCCATGCATTCTTTCTCACAGATAAATCTTACTGCATCTCTCCTCCATTCCACAATTCTCTATGACTTTAAATTGTCTGCTAAAAAAACTTCACACTATATAATTTGGCATTCTGGGCCTCCACAATCTAGTACTAACTTATCCTATTCTCTTCATTTATAAAAATAACCAATTTGCAGATCTTCCTCATCTCTAAAAATCTACATAGATAAATATCTTTAATAGATATTTTGTGTTCCAGCTCTATGTTAAAGCTTTGGCTATATGCTTTTCATCTACTTTGTCTTTATCAATGCCTCATTTTGAGTGGTTGAATGAGAAAAATTATTATTTTCTTTTTTCTATTTATTTTTTTTCTCTCTTGTCCTTTCGTCTTCTCTGTTTTCCTATCTCTTCTCCACCACATGGGGTATAATGCCCATATGTGAGTCTGTTCTGCCCAAAGGGAGGTAAAGTTTGCTAGCAGGAACCTACATCATTATCTTGGGATTTACTGGCTAGATTTCTTTTTCTGTTTGTTTCTTTTAGCTAGATTTCTTTCTTAAAGACCATTAAACCCATTAAACCTTAAACCAAATGCACCCTGCCTCTCATTAATTAGAGAACAATGGCTCCATGCTAAAGCACCATTTAAGGGTTATTTTGGGGCCCTTTTGGCTCAGAGTGAAAGTAAATAACAAGTGTTTCTTTTTGGACCAGCAACCCTGAGGTTTAAAAATTGTCATCTAATAAAAAGAACATTTGGAATTTTTACCTACTTGTAAGGAATTCTTTTATTCTTTTAATTTTCTTCAGGACATCAATGATGATGCTGGCAAACATCTTTAGCAAGCGATTTAACAATTTATATAACCTAAATATTCAAAGATGATCTGTAATTTCATCAATGTCAATATTCCCTCCAATGATTTAGATCATTAACCTCAAGGTTTGATTTTTTTATTATTAAAGGAGTCATTCCTTGACTCACTTATTAAACAGGCTTATTCACTGAATCAGCACTGCCTAATTCAAAATGTGAACTCAGAAAGATACCACTTTAAAACGCTGATGTCTCCTCCTGCATTCTGGGTTATCTCTAGTCATTTTGATCCATATCTGACCACTGGACCCAGAAAGTGAGACCAATGACTTTGCAAAACCTTCCCTGATTCAAATCCAATTCACTTGCAAGTTGTAACATCACCTTCCTGGTGTCATGGTCCTCATTGAAAATGTTCTAGATCCTAGAATATCAGGGCAGTTTTCCTCAACAATTTCTTGAAAGATGACATAGAGGCTCTTTTTTTCTTCGTGGTTTTCAGGTAGACCAATAATTTTTAAATGATCTCTCCAGGATCTATTTTCCAGGTCAGTTTTTTTCTAAAGAGATATTTCACACTGTCTTCTATTTTTCCCTCTTTTTCCTTCTTTTCATTTTGTTTTATAATTTCTTAATTTCTGATAATATCATTAGCTTCCATTTGCTCCATTCTATTTTTTAAGTGATTATTTTCTTCAGTAATCTTTTGGATCTCTTCTTCCAATTGGCCAATTCTGCTTTTTAAGGCATTGGACTTAACTATACTTCATTGGCTTTTAGTACTACTTTGCTTCCATTTGCTCCACTAATTCTAAAGGAATTATTCTCTTCAGAAATGCTTTTGAGATTCTTTTTTCCATATGGCAAATTTGACTTTTTAAGGCATTCTTCTCTTCATTGTTTTTTGGGCCTCTTTTGCCATTTGAGTTAATTTATTTTTTAAGGAGTTATTTTCTTCAGTCAGATTGTTGACTCTCTTTTCATGATTTTCTTGCATCATTCTCATTTCTCTACCCAATTTTTCCTACAGTTCTTTTAATTGGTTTTCAAAATGCTTTGTAAGCTCCTCTATGGACTCTATCTAGTTGGAATTTTTTCTCAGAAGGTTTTAGTGTGGGAGTTCTGACTGTGTGGTTTTTCTCCCATTCCATGCTTTGGTCTTTTTTGTCCCCAAAAATGGAATCTAAAGTTGAATTTCTGAACTTGCTTTGATTCCTTTACATGCTCAGGTTGCCAGTCAATTACTTGGCTTTTGGACTCAGTAGTAAAACTCTGCTTTCAGAGGGGAGAACTCTGTCCAATTCTCTGAGGTTTTCACAACTGCCAGAGCTATTAGGAGGCTGCAGACCGGGAGCTTCTGAAGCAGCGACGTGGAGGTGGCTACAGGGCTGCCACTTCAGACTACTTCTAGTTCTAGAGGCAGTTTGGCCAGATGCTCTCCGCCAAATTTAGCCAAGTTCCACTGACCTTTTCCCTTTGTCCTTGGCTCTTGTGGCTTGATGAGTCTGAAAATCACCACAGCTGCTGATGATCTGCTCTCCTGAATGCTGCAGTCTCACCTTCTCCTGGATGCCCTAGGGCTGAAACTACACAGGGCTGGGCTCTGCTTCCAGCATGCTGTGATGACCACCTGTTGGGCTGCCTTCAGCAGGAGATTTGTTACTCCACCATTTTTGTGGATTCTAGAGCTCTAAAATTTGTTTAGAGTCATATTTTATAGGTATTTGAGGTGGTATGGGAGGGGGAGCTCACTGAGTTCTCCTGTTTCTTTGCCACCATCTTAACTCCCCTGGCTTTTGGGACTTCTTTTGCCATTGGGTTAGTCTATGTTCAAAGGTGTTATTTTCTTCAGCATTTTTTTGGGTCTGCTTTAGCAAGCTATTGACTTTTTTCATTATTTTCTTGTACCATTCTCATTTTTCTTTTTTTCTGTTAATAAACTTTTGTTTTTGTTTACATCGTTCTTTCCACAAGATTTTGAGTTACAAATTTTCTCCCCATCTTTCCCCTAACCAACATGCCAAAACAGTGATCCCACTGTATGCCCCCTCCCCAATTGGTTCTCTTCTATGTCCTCCTCAATTATTCCTCTGAATTTCTGGTAGGGCAAGATAGATCTCTGTCTCCCAGTGCCTGTATATCTTAATTCCCAGTTGCATGTAATTTAAAATAATAATAATTACACACACACACATATAATGCATATTTAACATTTGATAATAGAGCTTTAAATTCTTGATTCTTTTCCCTTCCTCCCTAGTCACCCACCCTCATTGGAAAGACAAACAATTCAATACATGCTGTACAAGTGTAGTTACACAGAGCATCTCCATAATGGACATATTGTGAAAGACTGCCTGTATTTCCCAACTTCTATCCAACCCCTGCCCTAATTCCTTTCTGTACTTTGTCCCTGCCCCTTTATAAAAGTGTGTGCTTCTACCAACCCTCCCCCCCACCACTTTATCCTCCTCTCCATTATCCCCCCTCTCATCCCCATCCCCCCTACTCTCCTGTAGGGCAAGATACTCAATTTAGAGTGTATGCCATTCATTTCCTAAGACAAATTCAATGAGAGTAAGGTTGACTTATTCCCTTTTGCCTTCCTGTACTTCCTCTCCATTGTAGCAGTTACCCCTTGCCTCTTCAATATGAGATGATTAACCCCATTCTGTCTCTCCCTGTCTCCACTCATTCTATTTCTCTCTCACCTCTTAATTTCACCTTTTAAAATACCATACCTTCCAATTCAATTGATACTGCTATCTATGTACACATATATACACAGTCAGATATGTATTTGTATGCATGCCCTACTACATAGACATGTGTATGTACACACATTTATATTCCCTTCATCTATCCTTATACTGAGAAAAGTTTCATAAGTTACAGTTACAAATTATGTTTTCCCATGATTCCATGTAAATAGTTCAACTTTGATAAGTTCCTTATGATTTCTTTTCCATGTTTACCTTCTTGTGCTTCTTGTATTTGAATATAAAATTTTTGATTTAGTTATGGTTTTTTCATCAAGAATACTTGAAAGTCCTCCCCCTCAACAAATGATCATATTTTCCCCTGAAACATTGTACTCAATTTTGCTGGGTAGGTGATTTTTGGTTTTAATCCTAGTTCTCTTGATCTCCAGAATATCATATTCCAGGTCCTTCAGTGCCTTAATGTTGAAGCTGCTAGATGCTGGGTTATTCTGATTGTGTTTTCACAGTATTCAAATTGTTTGTTCTTGGCAGCTTGTAATATTTTCTCCTTCATCTGGGAACTCCAGAACCCAGCTATAACAGTCCTAGGGGTTTTCTTTTGGGAATCTTTTTCAAGAGGTGATCAGTGAATTCTTCCAAGTTCTCTTTTGCCCTCTGGTTCTAAAATATCAGGGCAATTTTCCCTGAGAATTTCTTTTTTTACCTCATATTATTTTTTTATTTTAATATTTAAAAAAAATTTTTAAATTTATTTTATTGATTTATTTGTTTACTTTTAGGTTACAAGATTCAGTTCCAGAGTCACTTGAGTTTCAGATTTTTCTCCCCTTCT
>JAQQSW010018147.1:0-11310 GCA_028646575.1 Pseudocheirus occidentalis | reverse complement strand
GCCCCCCCCCCCCCATGGTGTCTTTGTTAAGCTTTGTCTCTTCCCAGGAACAGAAACTGCTGAGAACTTGCCTTGAGTCAAGATGAAGAAAAGACCTCTCCTTGGGTATTGAATACTGTGAAGATATTGTAACCTAGTTGTGACCTAGGGGTAGATGGTCTTTGTGTTTTGTGACTGACCAAATGAACGTACTTTGTTTATGATTGGAAACTAATCTCCAATTGAGACTACCGAGGGTGGAGTACTTTGACTTTTGTACTTTGTGATTGAACTGAGAATTTACTAAATGATTGAATTACCCTGTATTTTGATTTTCTCTTTTCTGTGAATGTTTTGGGGAGTTACTATGCTTATAATCTGAACCTTGGAAGTTGCTTCTGCTTGGTGTTACAATGTATACATGCATAAAAATTATATTTTAATTGCACCTTAAAGTTCACAAAGCATTTAAAAATTTGTTTATTTTTAGTTTTCAATATTCACTTCCATAAGATTTTGAGTTCTGAATTTTCTCCCCATCTCTTCCCTCCCAAGATGGTGTGTAATTTGATATGAGCTGTGCACATTCATTCATATTGAAGCTATTTTCACATTAGTCATGTTGTAAAGAAGAATTAGAACCAATGGCAGATACCATGAGAAAGAAGAAACAAACAAAAAAGGAAAAAAGAGAGAGAGAGAGAGCAAATAGTATGCTTCAATCTGTATTCAGACTCCATAGTTCCTTTTCTGGAACACAAAGCACTATTCTTGCAGCAACCTTGTGAGAAGGCATAGTATGACTCCCATTTTGTAGATGAGGAAACAGACTGAGAGGAGCAAAGTGACTTTCAGAAGGTGGAGTTAATGCAAGGTGGTGGAACGATCCCTCCTTTGCCCCATTTATGCCCACTTTTTATTATCCAAACCTGTCTGCATGTTTGGCACTTAATGCCCTTTACAATTTTTTATATAGCCTCAGTTTGATTTAAGCTCTGTTTAGGGCCAGGCTATGTCCAGACATATGAACATACTTGCTGTTCCCCTTCCATGACCTTCCATCTTTCATCTCCACACTTTTGCCCAGGATGTGCCCTGTGCCTGGAATGCATTCCCTCTTCACCTTTGCCTTGCCAAAATCCTTAGCTTCTTTCATGGAATGTCTCAAATGCCACCTCTTATTTGAGAGCTATCCTTTTTCTCCCAGTTGCTAGTATTGCCCGTCCCCACCCCTCCCCAAATTAATTGCATTTTATTCATAATTATTTTGTAATTGCTGATCTCTGTTCCTGTTGTTTTCCACTAGAGAACATGAACTAAAACATCAATTGTTTAATTTTTGCCTTTGCATTCTCAGAGCTGAGGATAATACCTGGCCCATCAATGTTTGTTGGGTAAATGAGTGCCATGTGTCATGTAACACCATGAAACTGAGGTTCTCCCAAAAGGCAATGGAGAGGATCATGGTGCCTGGGAGTGGGCTATGACTTTATGCATTGAGGTTTGCTCAAGACAACCACCATAAAAGATATCATCAAGGATGTGTATGAGCAGGACATGATGAAGGCAAGGAACATTTCCCACCCATGTACTCCCTTAGTATTCACTCAGTATCAAGAAAACTGAAGGAAGTCCCCAGAGTTACGGAAACATAAGAACAAGATCACAAGGAAGAGAAGAAATAAGCATTAATTTAATGCCTATTAATTTAGTACCTATTGTGTGCCAGGTATTAAATGCTTTGCAGATATTATCTCATTTTATCCTTACAATAATCCTTGTTGTGGAAGTTGGAGGTAGGTGCTATTACAATCCTGTTTTATAGGCCAGGAGACTGAGGCACAGGGTTCAGTGACTTGCTGTAATGGCAAGCAAAGAAGTAGTTAACATCTTGTTTCAGCTATTTAGTCACATCTTGTTTTAGTTGAGTTTCTTCTGAGCCTTGTGCATGATTGAGAAGCAGAACTTGTGAACCCTAGAACCTGTGAATTCCTGTTGCTGATGCTAATAACCATATATAAGGAGAGGCCCAGGCAGGAGAGAACAGAATTGAGAAGGGAGCTCTTGTGCTGGAGAAGGAGAAAACTTGTGGTATCCCGGCATTCTACATTTGTCTGTTCTGTCTGTGTTGATGTTTGTTTGTGATACTTTGTATAGAAGCCTTGGGACCTTACTGGAAGCCCTGAAAAAGGATTTTCTGGTTGTCTGTTTATAGAAGTCCTAGAGGAGGATTTTGGAGGTTCTGGGACTTTACTGATGGTTTATGTTGACCTCTAGGACCTTGTTTGTGGGTCTGTGTTGATTTCTATGTTGATGATTTGTGTTGACCTCTTGGACCTTGTTTGTGGGTCTGTGTTAATTTCTATACTGATGATTTATGTTGAGTTCTCAGACCTTGTTGGTGGGTCTGAGTTGATTTCACAGGCTGATAATGAGTTGATGATGGTGCCAGCAATGTGTATGAATGTTATTGTGGTTCTTTTAAACTTTGTCTTCCCAGAAACAGAAACTGTAAAGGACTTGAGGTGGACTGGACACTATGAGCTTCAATATGGAATGGGAACTGGACAAAGAACTGGATGCTGCCTTCCTTTGAACCCAGGTGTAAGTTGTGTAGATTTGGGCAGGAGCTGGGACCATGGAAGAGGAACCATGGAAGCTGAGAATCAGCCTCCAGTCAAGATGAAAAGACCTCTCTTTAATGCAAACTGAGAAGATCATGATTTACTGTGGCCTGGGGTGGGAGGACTTTGTACTTTATATCCTGTACCTCTTCAGGAAGATTGAATTAAGGATGACTGGAAACTAATCTCCAATTAAGAAGAAAGAAGACTTTTAGACTGACAGATCAAGACAATGTGACCTAGGGGTGGAGAACTTTGACCTTTGTACTTTGTGTCCATTAAGGAGACAAGACTCCTTAAGGATGATTGAATTAAGGACTTACTAAATGATTGAGTTACTAAATGATTGTACTTTATTTAAAACTATGTGGCCACTTTAGTGATAAGTTGCTATGTCATAAAACTATGAATGCTGTACTTTGATTTTTGTTAATGTTTTGCTTTATACTGCTGAATAAATAGAGAGTTCACTATACTATGTAATCAGAACCTTGAAGCTGTTCATAGCATCAGGCCTCTGGAAAGCTGCTTGTGCTTGGCTTTATACTGGCTAATAAGTGTCTGAGGCAGGATTTGAATATAGGTCTTCCTGACTCTGGATTGCAATCAGTATCTCTAGAAGGAGTACCTATGTCTATGAGAACACAAACACTTGAAAGTATTAAAATAATACTGTATCACAAAGTATTGTAATAATACTGAATAAGACTCTTGATTCCTTACCTGCCTGGCTGCACTACTTATAGACATCTCTGACTTTTGTTCCCCTGGGGTGTGTTACTTTCTTGTGTCCTCCCCTCTATCCCTTTCAGCTTCCTTTGGCCTTTTGTGTGTTGCCTTCCCTCATCAGATTATTAGCTTCTTCAGGGTACGGTAGGTAAGGTCTTTTTTTTCTTATTTGTATCTCTAGCATTTATTACAGTACCTAGCACATAGTAGGTGCTTCATAAATGGTTATTGATTGAAATAATTTGTCTCCCCAGTGCCTTGTACAAAACAATAAAGCAAGCATTAACTTATGTGCAAGGTATAAATACAATAAAAAAATTAACAAGCATTTGACTTGACTCCAGCACACCCTTGCCCTCAACTCTGAGAACAGTCCTCAGCACACAGTAGGTACTTGATTTTTGTTGTTGTTGACCCTTCTGAAAACTTGCTTTGAGATCCAGACTCATCTTCTACATGTGGTTCTGATGGTCTATTCCCTTACTTAAAATTCATCAAAGCCTCCTGTGTAAAGTTTATTCTTCTGTCCCTGGTAATTGAGGACCCTCATGATCTGGCACCATCCAGCCTTTTAGCTTCATTTCATCCTATCCTCTTTTCACTTTACCCTAGAGCTGAGATGAAGTACTTGCTGACCTCCAGCTATATCCCACATATCCTCCGTGCCTTGGTTTACAAAGTTCCTTTTGTCTAGAATGGCCTCCCTCTTCCTCTGTTGAATTCCTCTTAGCCTTCAAAGCTCACCTCAAATCACACATCCTGTGCCCCCACCCCACCTTTGTTTGGCATTGGCAGTATCTTTTCCTGATTCAGACCTTACAGAAGACAGTGCATATAGTTCTTTGATACCCTGAGTGTGTTTTGCATCTGTCTCATGGTCTAGGACTTAGGAGCTGGAAAGGATCTTAAAGCCTATCTTGTCCCACATCCTTATTTTACAGAAAAAAAAGCTAGTCTGGCTAGGGGAAGTGGCCTGCAAAGGTCACTCAGCTTGTAAGGCCATATCATGAGTGTCCATTAAGCCCAATTTGGGGATTTTCTTTGTTGGAGACAAGAATATCCAGGGTTATTCTTGCAGAAACCACTTGAGGTTTTCCATGGGGATGGAGACTGGTAATTGTGTGTGTGAATGTGTGAGCACACCCACATGAGGTGGGTGCATGTGAGTCTGTGTTTGTAACCCTTGTAAATGCAATTCTATGATGAACAAATCTTGAAAAATCAAAATCCTGCCTCTGTTGATGTTGGAAGCCGTTAGGTGGTACAGTGGGTGGAGTGCTGGGCCTGGAGTCAGGAAGGCCTGAGTTGGAATCTGGCTTCAGACACTTTCTAACTGTGTGACCCTGGGCAAGTCACCTAACTTCTGTCTGCCTCAGTTTCTTCTTCTTTTTTTTTTTGCTTTTTAGAGGGCAGTTGGGGTTAAGTGACTTGCCCAAGTTCACACGGCTAGTTTTTGTGTTAAGTGTCTGAGGCCCAATTTGAACTCAGGTACTCCTGACTCCAGGGCCGGTGCTCTATTCACTGCGCCACTTAGCCGCCCCGCCTCAGTTTCTTCAAATGTAAAATAGGGATAATAATAGCAACTCCCTCCCTGGGTTGTTGTGAGAATAAAAAAAGATGATGTTTGTAAAGTGCTTAGCAGAATGCCTGGAACATAGCAGATGCTTCATAGATGCTTCCTCCCTCCCTCCCTCCTTCCCTTCCTTCCTTCCTTCCTTCCTTCCTTCCTTCCTTCCTTCCTCCCTCCCTCCTTCCCTTCCTTCCTTCCTTCCTTCCTTCCTTCCTTCTTTCCTTCCTTTCTTCCTTCCTTCCTCCCTCCCTCCCTTCCTTCCTTTGTTCCTTCCTCTCTTCCTTCCTCCTCTCTCCCTCCTTCTCTTCTTTCTCTCCCTCCCTCCTTCCTTCTCGGATATTCAGAGTACATGATTCCAGGCACTGAATTGTTCTAGACATCTCTGAAAGAAAAACAAGTGTAACTTTGTGCTTTTCGTCTGTATTAACTGGCCCTGACCTTCTTTCTCTTTGTCTTCCTCTTTTCTTCCTATGTTTTGTTCTGCTCTTCTTTTGTATCCTTTTCTTATTCTGCGTTGGCTGAGCACCCACATCGTGACTGACCAGCCTTGGAACAGGTATTTTGGTGGCAGTGGGAAAGGAAAACGGGGCAGGCACTGTTAAAATGTCTGCCTCCTGTCGCTGCTATCACCTCGTATCTGGCAAAGGAGCAATTACGTTGGTAATTTTTGGTCGTGTGAAATCTCATGGTTTATTTAGTGAAGAAGTTAATTTTGGGAATTGTTAGTCCTCATTAGGGAATGTTAGCACATTTCTGGACTGATGTTCTGTATTGGGCTTTTTTATCACTCTTTTCATAGGTTAACACTCTGAGGTGGTCTGTCACTGGAACCTAAAGGGGCTTTGAAGAAAAATCAAAGTCAGTGCTAAAAGCAATAGGCCCTTTAATTTGGCGCATTTAAGGGAAGGCTTTGCAGCTTAACAGGAGACAACCAAGGCTGGGATCACAGAGTGAGGAGGCAAGAGCAACAAGGGAAGGACACTATGGCAGCATTCACCCATCAAACTGGCAACTCTAAAATTAGGTCAGCTTCCAACTCTCCTCCCCCCCCAAATTGAGGAAGCGACTGATACCTACAAAGTAGCACAGGGAAGGAATCCAACTAGAGATGTCACCAGAACATCTGGGAACACTAGAAAGGAAGGCATTGGAGGGCACAAACTCTTTGACTTGTGGGGTTTTATCCTCAGCATTTAGCACAAAAGTACTTAATAAATGTTCACTGGTTAATTGATCACTTGTGTTTTATAGATGGGGTGGGGTTTCACTTAAAAGCATCTGATTAGTTTCCCACCTCTGAAGTCACAGGCTGGAGATGCCAGTTTTGATCCTATGGATTTTCTAGCAGGAAGGTTCCTAAGAGATTCCAGAAGAGGGAAGAGGTACCATACAGCAGGAACCCGGCATGGCTAGGGTCAAGATAGCCATTGTGAAAAAGGCTGGGCCTCCAAAAACAGTTTTTTTGCTGGTGGCATTTTCCTCTGAGCTACAGCACATGCCTAGAGGACTGACTCTTGCAGTTTAACATCTTTACCTTGCTTGGGGTGGAGAATGGGTGCACTGGCTCTTGAGCATTGGGCACTGTAGCAATTCTATTATACCATTTGTACTAAACATCTAAACATCTGGTGCCTGAAGGAAGAGAGCTATAGTTAGTGACTGGTGTATCTCCTGGAGAACATTTAAAGAAAATGTAGTTTTCAAAGGAGTGCCAAATGTTTTTGAAAAGTATGTAGGGAAAGTGATGGAACAGAGACCTAAGAATTTTTAATGATAACTCTTCTGAAGACTTAACTATGTGATCTGGCCTTGTAACACACCAAGGTGAACATGCATTGCTTCCAACCAAAGGGACCATAGAAACAGTAATCCTAATGATTTTGTAGAAATCCTCCCGAATCTTCTAAATGAAGCTGGTTTTCTTCAGAGTTACATAGATAATAATCCCTATTCTCTGCTTACTTGTACAACGAAGGGCTTAATTTCTTCTTACCCTAAATCTTCCAAGCGTGTATTTAAAATAGAGAGGGCAAGAAATGCAGAATCTTCAAGTACCAAGTAACTGATTATAGTCTCAAGGAGTTTCCCTGCTTTGGGAAAAGATGGAGTGGATGCCCCGGGAAAGTCAATTTCTCCATTTTGCGGCAGCAGCAATAAGCAACTCCCTAAATAGGGAAAATACAAACAAAAAAATTAGGCCTAAAAGGGAGTCTTAAAAATCATCTAATTCCCCCCCCCCATTTTTGTTGTTCAGTCACTTTTCATTCTTGTCTGTCTTTTTATGACCCTGTTTAAGGATTTCTTGGCAAAGAGAGTAGAGTGGTTTGCCATTTCCTTCTCCAGCTCATTTTACAGATGAGGAAACTAAGGCAAACAGATTGAAATGACTTGCCCAGGGTCACACACAGCTAGTGTCTGAGGTCAGATTTGAACTTCGGGAGATGAGCCTTCCTGACTCCAGGCCCTGAACTCTATCCACTATGCCCACCGAGGGGAAATGCCTTGCCTGAAGTTACCATAGTTCATCTCAGCCTGAGCAAAGACTAGACCTTCAGGTCTTTTAACAGCCAAGGGCTTTTCCTACTCCCTCACAAAAAGGTACAGCTGGTCCCTGCGTGCTCCAGACTTGCTGATTGTGGCAGCGCTCACTGCCTTTCATCGATTGCTATGCCCTTGTGCTGCAGCTCCGTGCCTGGTGATGAATTGCTTCTGCTGTCGTCGGGGTACCTGCGGCAGGACTGGCGATCTCCCCACAAACTGGTAGCCAAACAATAGTTGTCCCTCCCGAGCTTAGAATAGAATGACCTGTGACACCCCATAAAGTACTGTTTTCCACCCTCATCCACCATTCTTATTGTTTCCTGTTCCAGGTCCTTAGTTGAGACATAATCTCGGGCAATAAAGTGACACAGCAGATGCGTGTTTGGCATTATTTCCCTGCCTGCCGTATAGTCTGCTGGCAATGTCTAATGACTAATCTCTTGTGACTGTATATCTCCCACCCTTAAAAATGCTGTTGTTTACAGCAAATAGTTTCTGTGTCGGTGTAAGAACTTGATACAGATGCTACTGAAATCGAATCCCCCAGGATGATTAGCAGAAGCACAGGTTCCTGAAACGTTTGATTAACAAGGTACTGGTCCAGGAGTCTGTAGGCTTGCTAGCTGAATACCAAAAGCCCCAGCCCCAGCCGCCTTTGTTTTGTTCTGCATACATCCTTCTCATTTTCATTTACAGCCTCTTTGCCCAAGAAATCGACTCCCGGAATTGGTGATGACTTTCCAAATCCATATTTCTTTGCCTTTCCAGTTATTGCGTTCTTTTCATTTACCCAGTCACATCGGGTTATGGAAACACAAAGGCAGCAACATGACCAAATAAATGTGATCTCCGAAATTTAAGGCAATTTGCATTTCAGTATAACAGAGCGGCTTCTGCAGCATATTGAATGAAGCCTGGGAAATCTTTCAAGTCCAAGCCTGATATAATGCCACGCTCGGCCGGCTCTTGGATTGTTGTATCAGCTGATGTTTCTTCACAGGATGCACTTCCCTTCTGAATCTCTCTTTTCCTGCCTCTCCATTGCTTTATGCCCCACAGTTTTCCCTTCCATTCTGTTTATCTTCCAAGTATTCTTCAGAAGGGAAGGGAAGGGAAGGGAAGGGAAGGGAAAGGAAAGGAAGGGAAGGGAAAGGAAAGGAAGGGAAGGGCAGGGAAGGGAAGGGAAGGGAAGGGAAAGGAAGGGAAGGGAAGGGAATGGAATTGTGTGTGTGTGTGTGTGTGTGTGTGTGTTTTATGGAAATCCTGATGCTATAGATGTGCCTTTTCTCTTACCTATTTCAACTTCTGTTTGTTCTTTGTGGAGTCCAGGCATTTGCTCAGCCCAGGATGGCCCAATTGTCCCAAGTGTCTGGTGTCAGCATCCTGACATTCAAGGGGTTCTCAAAATTGTATATTTACTAATGACCTCTCAAAGAAAAAAAATTCCCTAGACCTATACTCCAGCTTTGAAGTCCATCTCTACTCAATGTTCCATTGTCTACCCAAAATCAGTATGTTAAAAAACTGACCAAATGGGAAGAGTTAGATTCCAAGTCAAAGGGTCTGGATTCTAATCCCCATTCTGCTACTTGCTATTCTTGTTCCCTTTGGCAAATGAAGAAGGAATAAGCATTTATACAGCACCTACTGTGTACTAGATATTGTGCTATGTGCTTTACAAATATTACCTCATTTGATCTTCACAACAGTCCTGCAAGGTAGGTACTGTTCATGTCCACATTTTACAGTTGGGGAAACTGAGGCAAACGGAAGTTAAGCTGGTTAACTTAATATCTGAGACCTCATTTGAACTCAGGTCTTCCTGACTCCAGGCCCAGCACTCTGTCCACTGCACCACCAGGCTAAATCAATGACAGTCTTTCTGGACCTCAGTTTCCTTACCTGTAAAATGAGGGGGTTGGAGTAGATGATGTCTGAGATCTCTTGTAGATCCTCATCTGTGATCTCATGGCCCCCTAAATGATTGTGAAAGCTTTTATTTGTATAATACTGTAAGGTCAAAAGGCTGTTTTCCTTGTTTTAACTTAATTTTTCAACATTCATTTTTATAAGATATAGGTTATACATAGTTGATATAGGTTGTACATGTACAATTCTATTAAACACATTTCCACATGAGTCATGTTGTAAAAGAAAAATCAGAACAAAAAAGAAAAGCTGTAAGAGAACATTTTTTAAAAGTATGCTCTGATCTGCATTCAGACTCTATAGTTCTCTCTCTGGATGTGGGTAGCATTGCCCATCATGAATCTTTTGGAATTGTGTCCTGGTATTTTTCTATGGATATTAGCTCATCAGAGCCTCACAACATTGCTGTGAGGAAAGAACTATTATTGCCCCTGTTTTTCAGATGAAGCAACTGATGGTTAAAGAGGTTGACTGTCTAAGACCATAAAGTTAATAAGCATCCTAATTATGATTTGAAGCCAGCCCTCTCTAACCAAATTCCCCTTCTTCTCTGCTCCTCTTTGGTCAGTGGATTTCCTTTTGTCCCTTTGAGAAAAGCCTAAGTAGTCTCATTCTAGTCAGATGACTCAATGGCTACAGGATCTTCCTGTGTATTAGGAAACAGCAATAGAAATAAAGTCATAGATATGATGCTTTAGAGCTTACAAAGTACTTTGCAAAAACAACATCCTTCCTCCCAAGTTTCTATATTCCTCCGGACCGCAGGATAGAAGGCCACTTGGAGTCCCTATATACCTCCCTTTCCTTCATGTCCCATATTCAATAAGCATTAAATATAACAAATATTTATTAAGCACCTTCTACAAGTAGTAGTAAAATGAAGATACGATGGAAAAAATCATGGACTCTAAAGTTAGATGACCTCTGAGATTTATTACCTTTCTGACCATGGTCAAGTCACATATACTCCCTAGGCCTCAATGTCATCAGTTGTAAAATAAGAGGATAGGACTAGATGGCCTTGGATGTCCCCTATAGCTCTAGATCTGGGATCCACAGTACATACAAGGAAGGATGGTAAGCATCCAGTTTCCTTCACTAAGGACAGTTGTTTCTTCCTTCAAAATGTCTCTTGGACTCACTCTTTCCCCTCAATATCTTCTTGTTGGATGAGTTCCATTACTTGAGTATAGGTCTCTGCCAACTTAGACTCATATTACTACAACAGCCTTTTAGATCAATCCTACAAATTGGTATTTCTGAAACAGTTATCGTGTTACTCTTCTCTTCAACAAACTACACTTGCTCCCTGCTTGTTTCAGCGAGAAAGTTTCAGTGAGAAATATTCAGTGAGATAAGGAGAAAACTTGAGTTCTTCTTGCCCTTAACATGTTGACTTATTTTAACTCTTGAGGCCTCATTTCTTTCTTCTTTAGTATGAGAGCATTATTAAATGATCTTTGATAGCCTTCCAGCTCTGGCATTCAGTGATTCCGTAATTCTGGGAAGAGAGTGAGGAGGAGAAAGGAGCTTAAGTACCTCCTTTAGGAAGTTTTTATTACAGGTCATGGATGAAAATGCTAGGACCTCTTGTATCTGTTACATTAAGTCCAAACTCCTCTACTTGGTTTTCACCATTCCATAATTTGATCCTACCTTACCTCATTTCTTGAGCTAAAAGAGGTCAAGCAGTATGATGAAGGGCCTTGAGATCATGCCATCCAAATCCTGAAAGAAGGGGAGGTATTAAGCCTGAATAAAAAAGGTTTAAGGAACATATAATTTTCTTCAGGTATTTGAAGGGCTTTCACATGAAAGGGGATCAGACTTGTTCTGAATGGACCCTGGGGAACAAATCATGATCCACAGGTAGAAGTTACCAAGAGCTAGATTTAAACTTGATAAGAGAGATAACTCCCTAAATGTTTAGAGCCATCC
>JAQQSW010018146.1:0-11311 GCA_028646575.1 Pseudocheirus occidentalis | reverse complement strand
AAGAGAGCAGAGCAGGGGAGGGGCTTTACAGTGGGATTGCTGTTTTAGGGTTGGGCAGGGCAGGACGGAGAGAAAATTTGTAATTCAAAAATGTAATGAAAATGAATGATGTAAACAAGAAAACAAATTTTAAAATATTAAAAAAAACATGATTCCAAGAAAGGGATATATAACCCTTACAGATTTAAATCATAACCTTTAGTTGACTTATATGTAAGTTAAGGAGAAGGAGACAGTTCTAACTGATGAATCCATTTTGAGGTATGAGCAACTTCTTTGCCATTAAGGTTTGTCAGAAGGTCTAAGTCCAATGTCAAGTGCAGGCATCACTCATACTTTTCACACAGTGATACCAGACTTTTTTACTAGCTCTAAGATTTGAGCTCACTTGATACTTTTTACATTTTGTTGGAAGAAAATGTCCTTGATTCTCCAAGGAGTTTCTGGGGAAAGGAGGGCATGGAACTTACCACATCTAAAAACTGTAATCAGTAAACAATAAGTCATTTCTCTCTACCCCCACTGGGAGTCAAGAAAATCGCAAAATTGTCAAGTGTCAGTCTTGGAAGGGCCCTTAGACATTATCTAGTCCAAAATCTTCATTTTACAGCTAAAAAGAAGTCAGAGGAAGTAAATGACTCATTTGCCAAGAGTAGCACTGAGCTTCAATTTCCTTGTTTTTGATATAGCATTGATTGTACTTGCATTATTAACTTCATAACCTGTTGTAAGTAATTTTAGCACCATATAAATATCAATGATTTTAAGGCCCTCTATTGTTTGCTTCCACCCTACCTTTCCAATGTCATTTCATATTACTCCACTTCAGAGACACTACAATCCAGCCTTGAATGCAGCATTGTATCTTCCCATCTTTATGTGCTTGTACAAGCTATTCACCATATCTGAAAAGCATTCCCTCCTCCTCTCTACCTCTCAGAATCCTTATCTTCAATGTTCTATTCAATATCATCTTCAGTTGCTAATGTTCTCTCCCTCCTCCAAATCCCTTGTCTTTGCTTGTCTGTGACCATGTTGTATTCAACCAATAGAATGTAAGCTCCTTGAGGGCAGGAATTGTTTCATTTTCATCTTTGTATCCTCACCTAGCATCCATCTCCTCCTCCTTTCCTGTTCTCTCTCCTCCCTTCCCCTTCCTTCTCCATCATTTCTCCCTAAAATTAGAGCCTATTTCTTTAATGCCAACATCCTACCACATGGGCTGCATGGCTCTGAGTCTTGGAAAGTTATACTCTTACAGAATTAAAACTGAGTAGCACCCAAAGGGCCTTGTAGAGGGGTGGATGTGTGAGGGGTGTGAGAAGTCTAGAGCACAACTAGAGTAAAGGGTGTGTCATCAAGGACAAGTATGATGAAAAATGAAGAAAGACTCATCATGGGACCATAGTGGAGGGGACCATTGGAAAGATCAATTGACTCTTCTTTAGGACAGTTCTGCGTGTGACCCTTCTCACTTCTTGTTTCCTTGACACTCCACCCACAGCTGCCATGATGGTGTCACTCACCTAAGCGCCCCATGGAAAACTCTATGATAAAGTTGCCTTTATGGACTCTTCCTTCTGTTGCCTGATTTTTAATCTTATAAGGTGAGGGGCTAAAATCAACCTCTACCTGGACTGAAATTTTACCTCTCACGTTGACTGTCTCTGTGGCCTTGAGCACGTTTTCTCATGTGTAAATTGAGGGTATGGTCTTTAAATGGTCTGTGAGGAAATGCAGGTTAAAACAGCTCTGAGGTACCCCCTTTACACACATTAGATTGGTTAATATGACAAAAAATAAAAGAAAACTGTTAGAGGTTAGAGGGTATGTGGGAAAATTGGGACATTAATACACTGCTGGTGGAGTTGTGAACTGATCCAGCCATTTTGGAGAGCAATTTGGAACTATGCACAAAGGGTTATAAAACTGTAAAAAGCATTGATCCAGCAATACCACTACTAGGTCTATATCCCAAAAGGCATCCAAAAAAAGAGAAAAAGAAAAATATTTATAGCAGCTCTTTTGTGTGATGGCTAAGAATTAGAAATCAGAGGGATGGCCATCAACTGGGGAATGGCTAAACAAGTTGTGGCATATGATTGTATTGGCATATTATTCTGTTATGAGAAATGACAAGCACAGTGATTTCAGAAAAACCTGGAAAGACTTACATGAACTGATGCATAGTGAAGTGAACAGAGTCTGGAGAATGTTGTGCACAGTCACAGCAATAGTGTTCAAAAAGGAACTGTGAATAACTTAGCTGCTCTCAGCAATGCAATGATCCAAAACAACTTTAAAGGACTAAAGATGAAGCACAGTGTCCAACTCCAGATAAAGAACTGCTATTGATTAAATGCTACTGAAGCATGAATGCTAGTTTGTGCTTTCTTCCATTTTTTTCTTTTATTCAAGTCTTCTTATATAAAATGAGAGTGCCTTAGAATGCCTTAGTAGAGACTTTGCTCAGTGAGAGCACCATGGAATAGTTTGGTATAGACTTTGCTTGGTGAGAGCGCCATGAGATAGCTTAGCACAGACTTGCTCTGTGAGAGCGCCATGGAATAGTTTGGTATAGACTTTGCTTGGTGAGAGCACTGTAGAATAGCTTAGCAGAGACTTGCTCTGTGAGAGCACCTTTAAATGGCCTAGCACCCCACGTGGCGAACTTGAACTTTCAATAAACTTTACTTTTTCCTTGGCTGAGAAGACTTGAGTGGAATTCTTTCCGCAGGACCCGGTATGTTGGTATTTTGGGGTCTCAGGTAGCCCTCACCGTCTTTGGGCTCCTCTTCATTTTTATGGAAACGTTTTCCGTAATTGCACATGTATGACTTATATGTGATTGCTTATGAGTGGGGATGGGAGGGAGCAGGGAAATAGAATTTGGAACTCAAAACTTTAAATAAAAATGTTTTAAAAATAGGGAAAATGGCCTCCGAGGCCCCTGCTAGCTCTCTACAAGCTAGATTCTGTGCTTTTGTGGTCAGATCATCCAACCTTTTCCTTTTAAAGATTAAACAAACTGAGGTCAAGACAAGTGAAAATGATTTCTCAAAGTCATGGAGCAATACAACGGCAGTCCAAGTCGCTGCACTTCCCAGACCCATGCTTTACCTTATCAAAAGAGCAACCTAGAAAGGCTATTTTCTTGGGGTTCCATGGAAAGCATCCAGAAAGTTCTACCTCATAATATAAAGATCTCTGGTTCCATCAGTATAAGAACTGCTGGAAACATACACCTCCTCCTTGCCCCCAACCAACCAAGAGTAGACCGGGAATTGTTTGAGGCATGTACAGGTAGAGGGACTTGCTCAGTCACACATAGGTATGGGGGGGGGGGGGGGAGAAGCGGCAGAGTTTGAACCCAGGGCTTCCTGACTCCAAGCCCACCATTGCATCGTCTGCCTCACAGTGTTACTATACCAAAAAAAATTGATCAAGATAACAGCAAAACAAAAACAAAACAGTGGCAAGCACACTGACTCTGGGGGCCAAGAACCCTGCCTTGAACAATACCTTGTGACCTTGGGCAAGTTACTTCCCTCTCTGGGACTCAGTTTCCTCACCTGTAAAATGAAGATCTGGAGCTAGATGTTTTCTGAGGTCTCTTCACAGCTTTAGATTTGTGAGCCCATAAACAATTCACATTGATATAGCGCTTTAATATTTACAAAGCCCCTTGGCAAGATCTTGCTTGGCACCTAGTCTAAGAGACAGATTCTTATTTCAATACTGTATCCCATTACATACTCAGATTCAACAGACTGTCGAGGACTTACACCTGGTTTTCTTTTAGCCTTGATGCTTTCTAGGTTTCTGTTGACCAGAAAAATCTCTGGGTTCCTAGATCCCACTACTTCAGGCAAAACAGTTGTCTTTCCTGGATTTGAATCACTTGGTGATTTTCTTGGAATCAAATTTTTTCTTGTTGGCTGTTTTCCTTCTTTCCCTCTTTCCTTTCCCCTCCTTCCTTTCTTCCCCTCTACAACAGTTTCACAAATGAAGCCTCTTAAACCCTCTCATCGGTTAAATTTCAGCAGCTAGTGGTTAAAATCTGTGTTTTCTATAGCTCCTCAGGAGCCTAGACAATATGAATTGAGGAGGAGGAGGAGGACGATGGGAAAGTTGGTGGCCACAGCTACGTTTTGCCCTGGAATCCTCAGCACATCATTTTTTCCTTTAGATCTGTCCCTCTTAATTAACCTTGTGCCTGCTGCCTCCTCTTATTACACAGAAAGGGAAATCCTCATCTGCGGATTTCGGCAAAGAAAATGCAAATGCCCAAAGGGCACACCATCTCTCCAGGCTCCCCTTGATTTCCTAAATTGGCACTTCTTTTCAAATTAAATAGTTTTTGGCATAACTAGTTATTTTTTTAAGTACTTGTACTTCCAGGAAACTCAATAATAGACCTGTTCCTACCCTACCAGGGAGTGGGAAGACATATGAACTCTCTCAGTCCTCTGGGTAGTCTTTAGTGCACTGAAACAACCATTTGGTAAGTGGTGCCTGGGGAGATGAATACATCTCTTCTAGGTGAGCAGAGTAACCCACCTACTTGACTTTCCATCTCCCAAATCTCCCATTTACAAATTGAGATGAATTCAATACACTATTTACAATTTACTACAATTTACTATACTACTTTGTCCTCAGATCTTAGTAAACATAAACCCTAGGGGATGACCATAAATATCTGAGACCAGTTACTCTCATTTCTAGAAATGAAGTAAAAAACAAAACAAAACAAAACAAAAAACATTCAGCTAGTTAGGGACAGAACTTCCCTCCTCAGGAGCTGTAAGTTTCCAAATTGATTCCCTCTCATTTGGAGGGACTTTTTTTCCCACAGTTACTCCCTTTCCATGTTAAGTTTACAAAAGTTCTTTGCTTTCCTTTAGCTTTATTCATTCCCAGAGTTTCTTTCTTTCCATATGTAAGAAATACTAGTTTAGTTCTGAGGTCTTTCTCTTCTTGGGAGCATAGGAAAATAATATCTGATCATTGGAACCCTAGACTTGGGGAGTATCAGAAAGTATCAAAAGTTCAGTTTCTTTGACCTTAACTCAATGAGTACTCTGAACCATTTATTTCTTCTTGGTGCCTTGATTTCTCTGTCTGTAAAATGGAATGCAAAATATCTTCCAGGACTCACAATGAAATGTATGGGAGAAATCTGAAAAGCACTTTAAGCATCTTTAAAAATTATGTTAAGAATGAAAACATGTGGAATGGGATTCAAATCCCAGATATCTCCATATGATAAACCGATCAATTAATAAGAATTGCTCACATTTATAGCTTATAAAACCCTTTAAAGCTTATAAAACACTTGTCTTACAACAGCCCTGTAAGAAGTAAAGTTTTATCATCCCAAATTTACAGATGAAGAAGCTGGGGCAGAGAGTAGTCAAATGACCTGACCAGGGTCACACAGCTAGTCAATGTCATAGAATTAACAAATTTAAGAGTTGAAAGAAATCTCAGTGGCCACCAACTCCAGCAAAGAAAGAATCAAAAAGAATCCTCCACTATGACATCATAGACAAATGGTCATTTAGCTACTACTGGAAGACCTCCAAGAAGAGGGAATACACTATTTCTAGAGAAATTTCAGTCCACCTTTCATTGGCTCTAACTGGTAGTTTTTCCTGCCATCAATCCTAAATCATTTTCTTTACAACTTCTCTCCATTGCTCCTCTTTCTGCCTTCCAGAGCTACATGGAACAAGGCTAATACCTCATCCATATGACAGCTTTTAAATACTTGAACACAGTGATTAAGTTATCCTGAGTCTTCTTTTCTGTAGAAAATGCCTATTTTCTTCAACTGATCTTTATATGTCTAGTTCTTGAAGCCTTTGACCATCCAGACTGCTCTCCTAGGGATACTCCCCAGCCTATCAATGTCCTTAAACTAGGGTGCTATAAATTAAACATTGCATGAGCTTTTTTTTTGGCTGCCACATCAAATGCTGGCTCATATTCACCTCACAATCCACTAAAGTCCCAAGACCTTTTCCAAAATAACTGTGACATTCCCATGCCTCCCTATTTCATATTTGTGATTTTGATTTTTTTGGACCCAAGTTTTAAGACTCTACAATTGCCCCTATTGAACTGTATCTTGTTAGTCTCTGCCCAGGGCTCTAGCCTGCCAAGAGTCTTTTGGATCCTGACTCTATCACCCAGTGTGTTAGCTATCCCACCCAACTTTGTGTCATCTGCAGATCTGACAAGCATGCCATTTTATGCTATTATCCAGTCATTGATAGAAATGCTCAATAGTAGAGGGCCAAATAGACATTCTTGGGGCATTCCACAGAAGACCTCCTGTCATGTTGATATTAAACCATAAACAATTACCCTTTGAATCTAACCATCTATCCAACCAGTTCTGAATCTATCCAATTATATTATTATCTAATCCAGCAGTTTTCAAATTGTGGTCTGCAGACGCTTTTAAGGAGTCCATGAGGAAAAAGATTATTTCCATAATAATACTAAGACATCATTTGTCTATTAAAACACTCTTCCCTTTTCCAGTTGTATATCTATGTGAGGATAGACTTTCTCCATATACTTCAGCCAAAGCATCATAATCCACCAGATTGAAGGCAGAAGCAGTTATTATTTAAAGAGACTTGAAAAATATGTAGCACTATAGTTTTCTTTCTCACTACTATTTTTGTTTGGGAAAATATGTTATTTTCATGTGCAAATTATTTGTTGACATTTAATGGATTTATTATAATTTTAAATGAATTTTAAAATGAATTATTAAATTAATATTTTGAAATTCTATCAGTTTTTATTTCTAATATGTTAAATAGCAATAGATATGACTCACAAAAACAAACTCTTTAGGGTCCTCAATAATTTTATTTTTATTTTTTATCAGCTTAATTGTACTTTTATTAGATTTTTAATTGATTTTTTATTTGTTTTCTTGTTTACATCATTCATTTTCATGAGATTTTTGAATCCTTAATAATTTTAAAGAATGTGAAGGGGTCCTGAGACCAAAAAGTTTGAAAACTGGTTTAAGTCATATGTCTCCATCTTCTCTACAAAAATAAGACACTTATGGAAAGAAAGAGAACATGTAGTTTGCTTCAGTCTGCATTTAAATTCTGTTCTTTCTAGATTTTTCTCTGAATGTAGACACCGCCTTCCATCCTGAGTCTTTTAGAGTTGTCTTATAACCTTGTATTGCTGAGAAGAGTCCAGTTTATCAAATCTGGTCACCACACATATGTTGCGTCTGTCATTGTGTACAAATTTCTTCTGGTTCTGCTCTTCTCACTTAGCATCAGTTTGTATAAGCCTCCCCAGGTAAATATGAAGTCCATCTGCTCCTCATTTCTTATAGCACAATAGTATTCCATTACATTCATATACCACAACTTGTCTAGCCATGCCCCAATTGTTGAGCATCCCCTTAATTTCCAATTTTTTGCCACCACAAAGAGAGCTGCAATAACTATCTTTGTACATATGGGTCTTTCTCCCTCTTCTATGATCTCTTTCCCATTGTTCATTCCATTGGTTACAATCCTTCTATGCAAACAGACTAATGTCCAATGCGAAAGTATTTGCAGATCCTATACTTGATTGCATGCTGCCATGGAGAAGGGAGGGAGGGAGAGGAGAAAATTTGAAACTCAAGGGATTTGGGAAATGAATCTTGTAAACTAAAAGTAAATAAAAAATTAATAAAAAAATTAAAATTTAAAAAAACTTTGCTAAATTCTAGTAAACCATATTCACAGCATTCCCTACTAATCTAATCTACTAAATGTACTAATTGACTAATCCTGTAAAAAGAGGAAATCAGGTTAGTCTGGCAGGACTTGTTCTTGATGAAATCCTAGATTTTTGTAGTCAATCACTTCCCTTTCTAAATTTTGCCAATTGCCACTTGCTATCTATCTATTTATCCATCCATCCATCTATCTATCTATCTATCTATCTATCTATCTATCTATCTATCTATCTATCTTCGACTTTTCAAGAATTTCCTCTGGAATCAAACTCAACCTCATTTTCCCTTTATTTAGGAGACCTTGCTCCCTTCCATTTTCAAAAAGTTGGGATAATATTTGCCCTCCTCCAGTCTTGTGGTACCTCTTCTGTTTCCCATAATCTTTCAAATATCATTGGCAATGGCTCTACAAACACATCTTCCATTTCTTTCAGGACCCAAGAATGTAGTACATGTGGCCTTGAACTGAATTCATCTGGGTAATTTGAATTCATCAAGGGCAGCTAAACAAACTCTTATTATCTTATTACTGTCAACTCTCTGTTAATTATTTTTTGTCATTTCTAGTATAAAGGTCATTTTCTTTTGTAGAGAAAACAGAAACAAAATAACAATTGAGCAACTCTGACTTCTCTATCTTATTTGTTGTCATTACCCAACTTTCCCCAAGCAAAATCCTATCCCCAATTCTTCGTTGGTCCTCCTTTTTTCCGAACATAAAAAGCCCTGTTTGTTGTTCTTAGATTCCCTGGCCAACCTTGACTTTTTCAGAGCTTTAGCATCTCTGACATTTTTTTACAGGTTCATGCCAGATACTCATATTTATCTTCTATTCACTGGCCTGGTTTCCATCTTCTGTACATCTCCTTCTAAAATCTAAGTTGGTCAGGGAGTCCCCTATGCATCCACATTGGTTTCTTCTGACAAATGCCATTTTTCTTTCTTGTTGGAATTATTTCCCTTTGTGTCTTTGAAATTTATTCTCTAGTGACTCTCATTCCTCCTAAGCTGACTTCCACTGAAGCTAAGATCCTATCTATCTTCTGAACCCAATGAAATTTGTTCTCCCCAAATCTAAAATTTATGCAAGATTATGCTTAGTAGTCATTCTTTTTCTTCTCTATCATAAACTTGAGGATAGAGGTCACTTCCCCATGAGGTTCACATAATATCCAATACAACAACTGAATCTTTTGTTAGTGAGAATCAGATCCAGAATAGAATTTCTTCTTATTGGTTCTTCCACCTTTTGGAGGATTTCATTTTCACTAACTCAAGTCAGTAAATATATTAATAAACAGTGTTACTCCACCCCAGTTGGGGTAGCACTTTTATTTATTCTACTTCCTTTGGATAAAGTTTGTCTGTCCAGATCTAGGATCCAGTAAGAAACTTCATCCCACCACATCTCACTGATACTTTGGGATCAGTTTTGCTCTTTTATTAGGACCATGAGTTTCTCTTATTGTTGCTTGAACTTTGAATATTTTACTACTGAATCTTTTCTGGGGTTTTGTCTCCTATGAATTTTTGGGCATCTCAGGTGCTATTTTTCTTCCTTCTTTGAGGCTTATTCCTTATGGTATATATCATTGGGGATAGACAAAGGCAATCTCCCTCCTTTTTTAGTTTGCAGTCCTTCTGATTAGATTTGGAAGACACCTGTACTATACATAATTACTAGCTATTGTTAGGTGTACTTCATCTTTGGCTACAAATCTATTAACCCATATTGTATGCTAGGATACAGTCATCCAAATCCTATTCTTAGACACCATTTTATTAACTAGCTGTCAACTTCCCCAAATTTTCTCTTCTTAATCCCTTAGCTTCAATAAGTGATGATGGAGAAAGGCAGTCTGTTCCCCTATGATCTTAATTTCTTTTCCAAGTCTTCAGAAGCATTGACAATACTCTTGTCAGAGCCAGAAAACCAACCTCAAGTCACCTGGTACTAAATCCACACTGTCTACCTATAGAAAGATGGATGGCTGGCTGGAATGTTCTCCCCTACTGATAAAAGAGTGATCTACAGACTCAATGACTAGTAAGCTTTTTGCCTTAAAAAGTTTTCCAATAAACAGATGTATTTACCTGAACCTGCATGTGACCAACAGCCCACACTTCTCTGCAAATCTGCCATTTTAACTTCCTTAGCTCCATGCTCTAACCCACCTATCCCAGCAAGCTACCTTGTTCATTTTTAGTTATTTCAGCTGACTCCTCTGTATTATTTTCAGGGCAAAAGTAGAGAGTTGTGTTTAGGACTTCTCTCTTCCTGAACTACTTTACTTCCCTGCTTCAAGTCCCCAAGTCCCCTCCTTAATAGCAAATTGTCGATATACCTGCAATTGTACCCACTAATTAAATTTCAATTCCCCTTGATTATCACAAATGCCTCCTGTAGAATCAGGGTCCTAATTGGCTGGTATCAAAAGGGAACAGCAGGGCATGCTATTTATCTCCAGGGTGCTAACCAGAAATTATCCCCATTTACCCATGTCAGTATTATATAACAGTTACACTTGAACTTTGGGAATGAAAGTTAGGTTTGGGTAATTTTTTTTTTTTTGCTTTCAAAATGCCTTGAAAATTTTCCATGATCTGAGCCTGAAATATTTGGGTAAAAGAAGACAAACATGGGAATAATGTGTGAAATCTTCTCCAATTACATGAACAAGATAAGCTCCAATTTCTCACTTCATATTAGAGAAATAAAAGATGGGCAGGTAGAGGGAGGAATACATGAAGAGAAGCCTTGTGCATTTCTCTATGTTTGAATCTGCTCCTAACCCAAACTGACCCTTTCTTAGGAGACACTGTCAGCTTCTTTCAGGGGCCCCTCAAATGACCTTTTAGATTTCTTTGAGAGGTCAATCAGCAAGGAGTACTTGAAAGGTTTTAAGAAACTAATTTTCTGTTTAGCAGCTCAGAGCTTCAGTGTCACTTGCTTCTGTGATCTCAAGGACACTAGATAACCTCAAAAATCCATTCAAGGGACACCTCAGACACTTGACAGTGGCTGTGTGACCTTGTGCAAGTCACTTAACCCCAATTGTATCACACCTGCACATGCACACACACACATATGCACACACACACACTATAATTCCATTCAAGCTCTAAATCTATGATCATATATCTTTCAATCTAATGTAAATAGTAAAAAAAAATTTAATCATATGGGGGGGGGGGAAGGAGAGAAAAAGGGAAAGGGGAAAGGAAAAAAGCTCAAGAATTCTGCCATATTCATTGCCGTGCTTAATAATCCTATTCATCCTAAGTCTCTGATTCCACATTTGCACAATCACTATTATTTTGTGTGGAAGAAACCAAGTTATTGAAACAGACCATAAGGGAGTAACACAACCAAGAAAGATCACCTTTGGGTCATTGTAGGAAAGGGTAGGCCTCACCATCCTGCCTTTATCACGTGTTAGATCTATGACCTTAGAAAAGTCACTTGTCTTTCTGAGCCTCAGTTTCTTTCACAGGAATAATACCCCCTCCACCTGAAAGTGTTTCATAAATCTTTTTTTT
>JAQQSW010018145.1:0-11311 GCA_028646575.1 Pseudocheirus occidentalis | reverse complement strand
TTGCAAGCCCATCTGCTGATATGTTTCTTGGTCTGCTTGTAACTTGTGCTTGTAACTTGTGTTTGTATTCTCTGGAGCTCAGGGTGCTGACTTTTTCCCCTGAACCAGGTAAATGATATGCTTGTTTGATTAAAGAAAGATTGTTAACCCATTTTGAGTTGCTTTCCTTAAGAAAAGCAGATCTAAGAACCTGTGCTAGTAGCCGCCCTAGGTATGCTATGGTGCTTGCTGATACACTTACCAAGGCTAATCCTTCCACCATGCTCAACAAATCTCCTCCAAGAGATTGCTCCTTCTGTTATGCCCACTCTGTCAGTTATTTTCAGTTTCTCTCTGTCTAAAAGCTGCTTCCATGTAGCTTACAAACATGATCATCTCTCCAATTTTCAAAAAACCTTCACTTTATCTTTCCATTATCACTCTCATTTGCTTTTTATGACTTAACTCCTTGAAAAGGTCATCTATGGGGCAGCTAGGTGGAGCAGTGAGTAGAGCACCAGCCCTGGAGTCAGGAGGACCTGAGTTTAAATCTGGCCTCAGATACTTAACATTTACTAGATGTGTGACCTTGGGCATGTCACTTAACCCCAATTGCCCTCCAAAAAGAAAATAAAAGAAAAAAAACCTACTTCATACAACGTCTGGAATACAGTCAACACTTTTAAAAGTTTATTCCTTCTTCTCCTGCTTACTTATGCCTTATGAGTATAATTACATTGTATTTATTTAGAACTCATTTTGCATATGTTTACATATTCAGATGCTGTCTCCTCCATTAGAATGTAAACTCCTTGAAGACAAAGATTTTTTTTCATTTTTGCCATGGTGTACCTATCACCGAGTGTAGTACCCAGCACATAGTAGACTCTGAAAAATTGCTGATTTATGACTTGCCAACTACAGGCATGGAGAATTACAGAGCAGACAGAAGCTTATAAAGTAAATCAGCACTGTAATGCCCTGCAGGAGCAGCATACCAAAAGAATTATACTGTTCTGATTACACAGTATAGTGAACACTCTCTTTATTCAAGAACAAATAAAAGGAAAACATTCACAACAAATCAATATGTAGTATTCACAACATTACATCTTATCACAGAAAATCACAATATAGTGTCCACAACAGCTTATCATTAAAATGGCCACATAGTTTTCACCAAAGTGGTCACAGTATTTAGAACAAAGACAATCATCTGGTATCCCTAAGGAGGTTTGCCTTCTTACTTAGTCATTCAATCATTTCAGAATACTAGTCAGTCTTCCACTCATGGGGCAACTAGATTAACTTAATCAGTCACTTATTTAGCAATCAATTGCTAAGTATTGCTAATCACTAAATAAAAATCATTAGAAAATACACAAAGCCTCCACCAGTTAACTTGATCAGTCACTTATTCAGATTCACAATTACTAAGTATGATTAATCACTAAATACAATCATTCGAAAGGACACAAACCCTCCACCCCTAGGTCTCTAGTAAACTTTAATTTCGTCACAGTATTCAATATCCAAGGAGAGGCCTTTTCTTCATCTTGACTTGGGGTGGTTTCTCAGATTCCCTGGATCCCCTTCCATAGTCCTAGCTCCTACCTGAATCCACCAAATAGTCACCTGGATTCAGAGGCAGACAGCTCCCAGGTCCTTGTTCAATCCTCCAGGCAATTTCTGCTATACACTGAAGTTTACAGGCTCCAGCACATCTCAAAACCTTCACAACTTCTGTTCCTGGGAATTCAAGGACCAACCAAGCCACAAAAAAGTCTTAGCATCCTGGTCATGCTCCCTCAATCCTCTGGCAGTTCAGCTGGCCCCAGGACCCAGAATAAATCTCAGCCTTCCAAACGGCAGCAACAACTTTCACCTTCCAGGAAGCCTCCTCAACAGCAACTTCAGCCTTCACCAGATTTGGTCTCAAGAAAATCCTCTTTCAGTTCTCAGTCAGCTTCCAGATGCTCACTGAGAGAAATTTTTCTCTCCCCCGCCAGCAGAACAGTTTCTTCCACTAGGATCTTGAGAAAATTTTGCTTCTTCCACCAGGAGCTTGTCAGGAGAAAATTCTGAATATGCCCCTCTGGGGCTTTTCTTATATATACACACATTGACTTCCTATTTTAGCCAACCCCTTCCTGTTATGTCAGCAATAGGAGAGTTCACATCTTCTATTTCTTTCACAGAGGTTTGATTAGTTACTAAGGGCTAAGTACCTGCTTACTTGACATAACAAAAAGGGATCTTCAAATTTAAGGTAATTACCATTACAAGCACCAAGGCTCTAGGGCAGCAGTGGGGAACCTGTGGCCTCTAGACCACATGTGGCCCTGTAAGACTTCAAGTTTGGTCCTTTGACTGAATCCAAACTTCATAGAACAAATTCCCTTAATAAAAGGATTTGTTCTGTGGAACTTGGATTCATTCAAAAGACTGCACCCAAGGACCTAGAAGGCCACATAAGGCCTTGAGGCCACAGATTCCCCACCCCAGCTCTAGGGGTTTCCAGAGACTTGATCAGCTCCATAAATAGTATCTACAATAACTTATCCCAGACCAAAAATGGCACAGGTGATCTTTCCATCAACAGCTTTGGCAAATCAAGTGGTCCCAGGCATTAGGACTAACTAGCACTTACCATTTATTGTAAGGAAACTGTAGATATGCATATAACAGTTTCTCTGAAATTCCATTTATAAAACTTAGTCATTTCTTTTTTGAAAACACATCCTTTTAAAAAATATATGAACATGCTTGAACACTATCAATCACTCACATCTTAGTGTGAATTAAGTATTTAAAAGTAGTTTCTGTTTCTTTGCTTTGTATTTATTTTCTTTGTATGTTTGCTTTTTAGCTAGCTAGCATTTATATTGTGGCTTAAGATGCGCAAAACACTTTGTAAATGTTAAGTCATTTGATCTTAACAATATCCCTGAGATATTGTATTATTGCTATTTTACCAAGGAGGAAATTGCAACAGGAGAAGTTAAGTGACTTGTGACACAGCCACTAAGTGTCTGGGCTGGATTTGAATTCAGATCTTCCTAGCCCCTAATTCTGTGCTCCATCCACTACACCACTTTGGAAGATGAGAAGATAACCTTCCTGTTCTTAGAAACAGCATAGAGATTGTGCAACAAATGGGGAGATCCAAGGACAAATTTTGCCTTCAGCAGGCTTTGATCACTAAGTCATACACCATTTTATGCTTTTATTCAATTCCAGCAAAAGCAATGAAGCTGGAAATGGAAGCATGAGCAGCAACTATGTAGAAAATGACAGAACATGATATTATAAAAGTGAAAGATATATTTTTAAACATCCTATTTTGGGTGCAGATTTCTATTATATAAAAAACTAGAGAATAATGTTTCCAAGCTATTTCTAAGCTGGAAGGCCAAAGAGTGCAATATTTTCCAACTGTGAATCTTGCCCTGGACCCAACCTTGTATCTCACACAAAACAGGCACTTGATCCACTTTTCAAACGGAATTACATCTTAGAAAAATTCAGAGCTATCACAAAGGGATTTTTAAGTCACTAATTAACTAGTGTCCCAGGTGACTCAATAAGTTACTACCTAAAACATGGTGCTTAAATAACAAGCAAAGACAGCATGAGGCAGGAGACAGAAGACCTGGGATGGTAAGTCAGGAGACTTAAAGGGTTCCTGCTTTTGCTCCGAAATTAGTTAATATGACCTTGGGCAATTCACATAGCCTATTTGGATCTCAATGTCTTCATACAACAATAATATCAAGAGTTTACAATTTGTGAAACCCTTTACAAGCATTACATCATTTAAGCCTTACAACAACGACCATTAACTTACTTCTACAGTGATTACTATCCTCAGTTTGCAAATGAGGAAACTGAGTCTCAGAGAGTTTGTCAATCAGCAAATATTAATGCTGGGGTTGAAAATTATTCCTGCCCTCAGGCAGTTTATAGTCTTTAAAAATGGAGAAACACAATGAATGCAGAGTTCCTTACAATTCAGTTGGAGGATAAATGGCATGGTCCAGGGGTCCAAAGAGCACAGAAGCAGAGCTGATAGCAATGCAGAGAGGTCCAAAGAATGGAATTATAGAGTAAATTTTACTTCTAATGCACTAGAAAGATTGTAGCTGGTGACTACCTATTCAATACAGTTGGGCAAGAAGTCATGGCTACCCCAAAGCCAGAGTAACAGAGTTAGGATGTAAATCGGCGTCATCTGATTCAATCTGATATTTTTTCCCACTATATAGTACTGCCTCTAGGCCTGGATATGTTGAAGGCATGGGGAGAAGCCTCAGACACACAAGATGAATTAAAGACCCTAATACCAAGAGGCAAATTTAATACCATAGATATCACTGAGACTTGATGGTACTTGGACTCATAACTCTGGAAGAGTATGCTTTATTTGAAAGAAGCAAGATAGCTAAAGGGAGGGCACTTTGTATTAATAGGATATATACTAACATGAAGAAATATGGGAGCTACAACCATGAATCAGGATGGAGAACATTTGGGTGAATATTAACAAAGAAGAAAACAGAAAAAATAGACTATTCTTCTGACTACTTGGACAGAAAGAAATGGGTGTGGGGTTCATAAAATGGAGCATAAACCTGGCACAGAACCATGCTATTTATTGTACTCAGAACAGCTTTTTATTTGTCTTAATTTTTCTTAATGATAATTTTATCCTCAAAGGGTGGAAGAATTACTAAAGAGAAATTTCCTCCTCATTGAATTCTCCAGAAAGGATAAACTAGGTATTAGGGGAAGAAATTATGGGCACCCTAATGGGAAATTTTACCTTAGAATTTTATATAAAGCTGAGAGTAGTGGTGTATACCTGTAATTTGTTGCTAGAGAAGCTAAGGCTGGTGGGTCATTTTTTTCAGGAGCTCTGAGCTGCAGTATGACTAAAATCAGTTGAGTGTCCTCACTAAATCTCACACTGATAAGCTGAGCACCTGGAAGGCTAGTAAGCTGCCATAAGGAGGAGGGAACCAGCCTGGGTCCAAAAATATTTTTAAAAATTTTTTAAAAGAAATGTTTCTAAGGCAATCAGCACTGATAATGGGAATATGAGTGACCATTCCACTTCCAACATGACAAGATAGGGAAACGGAGGCTGAAAAAAAAAAGAAAAGAAAAAGGAAGATGAGTTTGAAGAAAAGTCTCAGAGGGGTTCATGACAGCCTTCTTAAAGTATTCAAAGGGCTGTCACATGCAAGAGGGCTGAGACTTGTTTTATATGACCCTAAGGAATAAAACTAAATGCACCGAAGTCAAAGTTGCAAAAAGTCAAATTTGGACAAGGAAATATTTCTAATAATTTTGTTGTTGCTGCTGCTCAATCATTTTTCTTGACCCCATTTAGGGTTTTATTGACAAGAGATATTGGAAGCGGTGTGCCATTTCCTTCTCCAGCTCATTTGATAGATGAGGAAATGGAGGCAGACAGGGTTAAGTGATTTGTCCAAGGTCATAAAGCTCATCAGTGTTTGAAGCCAGATTTGAACTCAGGAAAATGACTCCAGGCCCAGAATTCTAATCACTACTCTACCTAGCTGCCCTTCCATCAGAGCTTGGTAGATAAATATGGGGCTTTCTTTTTACTTTACTGAATAATCTATTGTCTGTGGTGAAGGGGATGGGTGGAAGAAGGGCAGAGGAGGTTATAGAAATACAGATTAAAGTAGATGCTTTTTGCTGACATTCTGGAAACCCGTGACTAGAAGATCTCCAGATGGAGGCGGCATTTTCTAACAGAGAGAATATTAGTCTTCAAGTCAGGAAAACCCTGGATTCAAATATATAACACCAATGCAATATTCACAGAGTTGATGGTGACTACAAATATGCCTGCATAGTTCTCAACTGAAAAATATATAACAGACTCTCCATATAGAACACAGAAGCAAAGTATTTATCCAGACACCAGAAAACTAAATCCCAACACAAGAAAGTCACATCCATCATAGTAGCATGAAAGTTAATACAGCATAACACAAGAGAGAGCCACATCATCTTTTATCCTTCCCACAAATCAACACTCACAAGCCTACCTGTCACAGCAGGGGAAAAACACTCACAAGTCTGTCTCCCTGAGTGTATCCTCTCTCTTCCATCATCTAGCTGCTCTGGCTTCCACATTCCTGTGAGCTCTGCTCTACCCTTCAGCAAACTTCTCCCAGGTTCCATGTGATCACATTCAGCCCACTAGTGGATGGGGAAAATCTTCAAATCAAGGAAGATCTTCAAATTCCCGTTACCATTACAAAATACCACAACATACAGTGAAAATCTGTACAACCCTGGGCATGTTGGTGAACTCTGTTTGCCTCAGTTTCTTCATCTGTAAAATGAGCACCTACCTCATAGAATTGTTGTGAGGATCAAATGATAAAATATAGGTTGAGTGTTTTCTCACACCTTAAAGTGGTATGTAAAGATGGGCTATTACTGTTGTTGCTCTGAGTAATACTGTCATCTTAGCAACCCCTACTTGTTCCCCATTTCTATGATACTAGAGGATCTGACTCAGTGAACATTCAGTAATAATCTCACCAGTCTGTATTGTAACTGGGAGCTATGCAGGGGCCTAACTGCAGATTGATGGGGACGGTTTCATTTCTAATAGAACGCCTCTCAGTTTCAAGTTCTCTGCACATCACCTTTTCATCTAAGTTTGAAGGACTGTTAAGATCAAGGAAAACATTTGAATGAAATTTATTCGTTTTAATCCCAAATGGTATGTTCTTGACTATGTTTTAAATGATCAGCTGCTTCATTTAAATGACTGGCTAGAAACTTGTCCTCTAATGAAAACCCTATTATGCTTTTTTATAACTTTGGACTTGAGTGAGTTTAGCACTGGGCTTCAGAAAGATATTAATTTTTTTTTAAAAAAGATAGGATGTAATGAGCTGTGAAAATGCTCTAAGCCTGGAAAGAATAACACTGAAAGGCACTTAATATAGGACCAATTATTTGACTGGCATTTGGATCTCTCATTCTCTAACAAGTTGAACAGGAGAAAAATTCAAACATAGAGATATATCTACTAAAGTACATGTACTAAACGTAAAGGACAAAGGTTCACAATCTAGAGAATCCAATCCTTTCAGGGGATGTTGAAGAGATTGTCAAGGAAAAATAATTCAATTCAGAGAGAATTGTAGAGATTTATATGAACTGATACAAAGTAAGATGAACAGCTCCAAAAGAACACAATGTTAATAATACAAGTAAAAAAAGTTCCTAAAATGAAGACAAACTCTGAGTTATCAGTGCCCCAGGAAACAGATAGTGAAACGTACCTTGATGCTCACATCAGAGGTAGGGGGCTATAAAGCAGACATTATCAGACATCATCTCAAAATCAGACTAGGGCAGGCATTTTTCATTCACCATATTTTTTTTTAACCAAGGAAGGGTTCAACTTAAAACAGATAATAAGAGCCATTTTTTTTCAAAAATGATTGTGATTAAAAGAAAAAGGCAACAAAAAATAGTTTTAGAAAAAAACAAATGCTCTTTATCTATAAAATTTAGAAAATAATACTCATATTACCCTGTGAGGTATAGGATTGTCGGGTAAACAATATTTTGAGGACTTCAACACTCTGTATAAATTTGCATAATTGTTTTTCAAACTACATATAGTACATTTAATTTACTTCAACTTAATAGCATTTGTTGGGACATATTTTAACTCACGTGTGACATATATATGTACATGTGTATATCTATACCCATATTTGCTCAATTGTCTTAGTCATGTCTGATTCTTTGCGACTCCATTTGGGGTTTTCTTGGCAATGATACTGACTTGTAATTTCATTTTCTAGTTCATTTTACAGATGAGAAAATTGAGGCAAACAGGTTTAAGTGACTTACCCAGGTTAACACAGCTAGTAAGCATTTGAGGATGGATTTGAACTCAGGTCCAGGAGCTCTATCCACTGTATCCCCTAGCCATAGCACCTGGCCTAGAGTCAGGAAGACCTGAGGTCACATGTGTATGTGTGTATGTGTGTGTGTGTGTATGTGTTTGTATGTCTATATGTATGTGTGTATGTGTGTATATATTTGTGTATATGGTATATACATACATATTCTGCAAACAAGACAACAAACTAAAATGGGAACAATCTTATCAAAGTTTTTATTAGAAACATTCTTATCTGTCAGGACTGGTGAAGTCACCACATTTAGCATCCAAGGGGAGGCCTTTTCTTCATCTTGACTCTGGGTAGTCTCTCTGATTCTCTGGATCCCCTTCCATGGTCCCAGCTCCCTCCTGAATCCAACAGATAGTCACCTGGAGACAGAAGCAGACAGGTGCCAGGTTCTTGTCCAGTCCCCGGAGGTAGAAAGCTCCCAGGTACTTATCCAGTCCTCAGGGCAATCCTATATCTTTGGTCTGCCAATTCCATGGCATGGATTTTGAAAAGAACTGTATGGTTTAGTAGAAAGATCACTAGCCTTGGAATCAGAATGGATAAGTTCATGTCCCAGATCAAAAAGCTAAGTATTGATCAAAGGCAAAAAATTTAAGCAGGGGTGTGGAACCTGTGACCTTCTAGGTCCTTCGGTGCAGCCTTTTGACAGAGTCCAAGTTTTACAGAACAAATCCTTGTATTAAGGGAATTTGTTCTGTAAAGTTTGGATTCAGTTGAAGGGCTGCACTTGAGAACCTAGAAGGCCACATGTGACTTTCAGGCTGCAGGTTCACTACCTCTGATTTAACCTCTTTAAGGGGTTTGCATGAGCTAACAAAGTTTACTTTCAAACAAGTGTATGCTAATCAAAGAGTACTGCTTAAAGTATGAATCTCCTAGAGGGAAGTATAGAGGGATGTTTTCATTTGCTTTAAAGCTATCATATATTTACAAAGCATTGTGATACAAATAATTCTTATCTATTCATTAAAGCAAGACTACCCCTTAGCATTAAACCCAGATTCCCTACACATCTATTTATCAACATCTAACCTAATTCAGTTTTATTAGAACATAAGTTGATCTTCAGGAGAAACTTTTGAATGCAAGACTTTGATTATCACTATTTAAAAATCATCAAATTTGAGGGGTTTTTTATTTGTATCATAAATAGTACTATTCCTTGATAAAAATACTCCACATTCAAATTCAACATTTTAAATATATTGTTATTTGTAAATATATACATGTAGATACTATATATATATATATATAACATATGTATGTATATATGTGTTATTTGTATAATTTAACATTGTATAGTATAAAGAACACTGTGCTAATGCTAGGGATGTAAAGTTGCGTATGGTATAATCTTCTAGAACATTTTTTATTGATCCCCTTTATATGCTGGACCTTTTCTTCTTCCAGATGAATTTTATTATTGTTTGCTAGCTCTATAAAATAAGTTTGGGTAGTTTGCTTGGTATTACACTAAATAAGTAAGTCAATCTATGCAGAACTGTCATTTTATTATATTCCTTTAGCCTACTCATGAGCAAGTAAAATTTCTCCAATTGTGTAGAATGTCTTCTCTTGAGTGCAAAATGTTTTGTAACTGTGTTCATATAAGAACTAATATATTTAGAACCAAAGGGCTTAAGGTCCAACTCCATTTCTCCTACCTCTGTGACCTCACCAAGGCTCTTTAGTTCCCTAAATCTCAGTTTCCTCACCTGTATAATTGGGGGTGAGGGAGAAGGGGTTGGATTGGCTGTTAAGATTTCAGCATTAAATCCTATTAAAGACTTAATCATCTTCTTATGTGGGTGAAATATGAACAACAATATTTATACTAATAAGCAACATGATGTAGTAAGACTTGATGTGAGGAATTCTTGAGTTTATTTCCTGCCCCATATTAGTCATGTGACCAAAGGCAAGTCACTGAAACCCTTAATGGTCCCAAACAGTTCTAAATACTATGCTAGACCAATTGTTGACCTTCATCAGTAGAGGAAATTTCTATACTGAGAATTTACACATACAGATGAAATTACAGATATAGATCCCCATACACACACATATACACATGTACATATATACATGCGCATATATACACATGTGTGTTCGTATGTGTGTATGCATGTGTGTATGCATATATATACACATACACACACCACTGACTTCACAGGGATCCTGTGAAGAAAGTACTTTATTATTCTTAAAGCACTACATAAAATGACATTTGTTAGCATTTTCAAGTCTTAGAAAAAATTTAGGCGGGAGGGATAATAGGTAAATATTCTGTAGCCAATGAAAATCTTTGATTAAATGAAAGAACTTACATAAAGTGTTAACTAGCCCTTCCCTCTAGTGTATTTTCCTTTTATAGAGTCTTATCTCCTCTAATACTTTGAAGTCCAGTGCACAATAGAACAGAAAAGACGCTCTGTGGTCTCCCCTTAGGAAACCTTGGATTTGTATTTTGTTAAACAAAGGGAAATCATGACATCTGGAAACATGATGGAAATGCCGGTGAGCAGAGATATCAGCTGTGATCACAGAGGTAAAGCTGAAAGGGACCTCTGAGGCCATCTAATCCAGAAGAGGGGAACTTGCAACCTTGAGGACACATATGGCCCTTGAGGTCCTCAAGTACACACCTTTGACTCAGTCCCAGTTTTACAAAACAAATTCTTTTATTAAGGATATTTGTTCTGTGAAGTTTGGATTCAGTGAAAAGGCCACACTTGAGGACCTAGAGGGCCACATGCAGCCTTAAGATCTCAGGTTCCTCACCCTTGATCCAAGGCAATCCCCTTATTTGACAGATAAGAAAACTGAGGCCCAGAGAAATCAAGTGACTTCACCAAGGTCACAGAGATAGTTTCAGAGGTAGGATTTGAATCCAAGTCCTCTGTCTCCAGGGTAACTCTGCTTCCTACTCTATCACACTGCCTGAAAGGGGTGGGGGGACAGCGAGAGAAGAAGATAGAACAAAGTTGTAATAGCAATCAGTTTATCAGATACTTAGCACTTAGTAACTTAGGGCTAAGTAGCACTTAATAACTTAGGGCTAAGTATGGAAGCTGTGAGCCCTGTCCCCTGTTGAAAAGGTGTGAACTCCCCTGTTGACATGGAAGAGGGCTATTGGCTGAGACAGGAGGCCAGTGCTGTATAAAAAGAAGAATTCTAGAGACAGAGAGACAGAATTGGAATGTTGCTCCTCAGTGAAGGAAGATTCATGGAGACTGAAGCCAGTCTGGAAGAGGGGGGGGTGGGGAAAGAGAGAAAGAGAGAGAGAGACAGAGAGAGAGAGAGAAAAAGAGAGAGTGTGTGTGAGAGTGTGTGTGTGTGTGTGTGTGTGTGTG
>JAQQSW010018144.1:0-11311 GCA_028646575.1 Pseudocheirus occidentalis | reverse complement strand
GTTATTCCCTCAGAAATTTTACTCTGAGTCTACACTTTGCAGAGAAACTTTCACTCTATCAATACTTTACAGATCGAAATTCCCTATCTTTGAGTTCAGTAGTTATACAAATACAAATGAATTTATTCCAGTTATTATAAAATATTTGAGAGGATTCATAAGTAATTAATCCCAAGAGAGTGCATATCAATAGTTTGCTTATAACATGTTTGTACCACAGAGAACATGTGTTATTTTCACAATAGTAACAAACATTAAGTGAAGTTAAAGTTTTCCATTAACACAAAAACCTGCCATAATATACCTCTTTAGCAAATTTACACTGAAACTTTATTCATCACATAAAAGACATTTTTAATCCAATTTCAGTAGTTAATAGAATAATAATTAGGTTCTTCTATTAGTTACACCAATACACAATTATTGTAACATCATTTTGTAATATTTAAGGACTCTTCCATACAGACAAATTCTAGTAACAGACAAATGATTAAGCCAAATACTCTTTCACCAAACTCTTTAACGTACAAAAGGAATGTGATCTGAGGCTGAATAGCTCAGGCCCTAAACCCACATCTATTTTCGTATCTCAGATATATCCCAGCCTTACTCTACGGGATATTGATCCAACATTGTGTTTGTACCTTTGCTTCAAATGCTTCTTTTCCCTTGGTCTAATTATTCCCATATTATCCAGGGAGCAATGCTCTCAGGTTTGTTTATTTTTCCTGCAGGAATCTAAACGTTTTACTTAGACATCCAGTTAAAAACGTTAAATTTTGCTTTTATGATAACTTACAACAATACCACAAAGATTTGCATAATTAATTCTTGTTCTATATTCCCAATTGGTATGAAAAGGCGATTATTAGAAATGAATTGTGTCACTTGAAAGAGCCAGTTTCAAAGACTGACTGACTCATGGAAGAGGCTTTTCAAAGTCTGCTGCCCTTCCCCCCTTCCCTTCAATATCTACTTACAAATTCCCTTCTGACAGAGTAGGCTGAGCTGGTTCTCTGCCAGAGCTACTCCTGGCCCCAAGGAGGGAAACCCAAAGCTTTCCAGACCAGGTTGTTTGAAAAGCCTGAGGTTTTTTTTACTTCCCATTTCAGGGCATGGACGGGGTGGGCACAGCTTCTGGGAATCACCCCAAAAATCTTTTAGATAAAGAAAACTGGAAATTCTGTAATTTGTTAACAACATTTCAAAATACGATAACTCAATTGTTATTCAGTAACACAATTATTATGTTCCTACATTTAAATTTCTAAATTCAAATCCCATTTAATCCCCAATCCAGTGACCTGAATTCAACTATATGGGTTTTTCAAATTGTTGAACACTAATTTAAAGTTAATTTAATTTCACCCAGCCAATCAATTTATCACTATAAATCATTTACAATCCAGAAACCTTCAGTTAACACAAACACATCACCTTGAGAAAATTAAAAGAAAAAAAAGAAATTAAACATTAAAACAGTTGAAAATTAAAAATTGAGTTCACTCAGTTCCAATATTCCTCTCCCCCCTCTTTTCTTTCTATTTTTATTTATTTTTTTTCGCGTGGGGCAAAGTTAAAAATTCTCTTCCCTCATCTGAACTTTTCTTTATAAATACAGGCTGCCACAACAAGATTTATAAAGACAGGAATTTTATGTTTCCCAATTCAAGATTATTTCTGAAAAAAATATCCTTTAAACTTAACAAAAAAAATTGTTCTCCACAACTTTATAAGTTTTCCATTCCTGAACAACTTTTGGCTTTATTTCCAAATTACACAATTTAGAATTTTAATCTGTATTTTGACATTAGAAGTAATCAGTAAAGTACTCTTCTAAGGAGCACGTGTGCTCTCCCTTCACTGGCCTCCCTGCTTCCCGGAAGTTCCCTTTCATGGGCAAAAGGTCTATGATTAGAATTTCAGCTGGACTCATTTTTATTTCTCTCCTGCCTTTTCCAAAGTGTCCTGGAAAGCAGGCCTTCACCATTCTTTCTAACTTCCCAAAGCCAGTGGTAGGGCTTAACATCCTGTGCCTCTTTTGTTCTCCTCCTCTGCCCTAGGCATTTCAGACCAACAGAAAGAGAAAGGCTTCACTTATTTATTATCTGCTAAAGACGTGCATCCTAGGTTTAGTGAGACAGAGGAGGAGGATTTTTAAACTTCCCTAAGCCTTTTTCAGGGTGAATGGTTTGCTGATCTCTTAGCTTGCTGAGTTACTTAACTTGTAACTTTCAAGTTACAAAAAAAGAAAATCACTAGCAGAGCCAGTGGGAGTGGCTCACTCATTTTCTGCCGTTTTGGAAACTCCATGAGGGATTTCCAGACTCTAGAATTTCTTTACAAGACTTTTTCTGTGCTGAAGATCCCACTGATTTTCTTTTCCCGAGTCTAGAATCTCTTTACAGGGCCTGAGCCTAGAACCTCTTTCCGAAGATCCCACTGATCTTCCCGAGTCCAGAATCTCTATTACTTTCTGTTTCCTTCACTCTCTCTTTCTCTCTCTGTTTTTCTCTCTCACTTTCTGTTTCACTCTCTCTCTCTCACTTTCTCTATGTTTCACTCTCTCTCTCACTGTTTCTCTCTCTCTCTCTCTCTCTCTCTCTCTCTCTCTCTCTCTCTCACACACACACACACACACACACACACACACACGGCTCTCTCTTGTTCCTGTTCTCATCTAAGGAAATGCATCTCCCTTCTGGATCTTCCCCCACCCAGGAAACATGCCTCCCCACTCTGCTCAGAGGCCTTTGACAAAAATTCCAGGGGCGCGCCTGCCTCTGAGACCAGTGGAGAGCAGCCACTACCAGGGCAAGGAACGGCTAGCCGAGGCCCCACTCTTTATTGTAAAATATATATATATATACCCATTATGCTTATTTTGGTTAGAAAAGTAAACACAGAGATGCCTTAGATAAGAAAGGGACTTTATTCCCTTGCCTGGGGAAGGGGCGGATATCTGTCCCATGAGGGATTTCTTACTGATGTTGACCCATGAGGAAGGCGGCCGAGAGAGAGCTTCAGATATCAGGTCTTGGATTTTAAGGACCTTATTAGGACGTCCTCTCTTCCGGCTAGCTACCTCCTCTCATTGGTGGAAGAATCCAACCCACGAATGCCTTCCCTACTGAGACTGCAAGGGGAATCAGATGGGACGGGCCTCACCAAGGCGGGAAAATAGACAAAGGAAGGTAAAAGAATCTGACAGGGGTAGGGGAGGATACAGCACTCAGGGGAGTCGTTACATTCCAGTCTGTGAAGTTTTTCACTGGCTCCGCCCAAACTGTCCCCACCTCCCCGTTTTCACTTTTGTACTCTGAAAACTTGTCAGGAAGCAGCTCATCTTCCCAAGATGGGGTCTAAAGGACAGACTCATTTCTGATATGGGCCTGATTCGGATTCCTGGGAAAGATGTCAGCCTCTGATGTCATCCTCCTCATATCGCTTGGCTCAAAGGAAAGGTGGTCTTCAGATGCCTAGCCTTCATAATACACCAGCCAGGCCAACAGGGTTCTCAGAAACGCGACTTGACATCAGCAGTACACATGAAAGCCCAGTTTCCCAGGCATGCAAGACCAGGGCCTAAAAGTACAAAGGTAAATAATTCAGTTTCTTAGCCATACCATTCTAAGCTCTGGCTATACACCAGGGCTTTTCCAGAGTTTTACAAAATTACATGTCTACATTAAGTCACATACAAATTAAATTACTTATATGGCTCGCATAAAGGTGATTTCATGTTTCCAGTCTAGGAGCAACTAGATAATTCTGAGTTAATATAGGTTGGTGGAGTCATTTAGCTCACAATTAACACAATTTAAAATAAATATTTCCAAGTAATCCACGAATTATCCTCTTTTAACATTAACTAATAATAACAAAGTTAAAACACATGTGCTGCTAACTGAATGATGGAATTATAATCTCATAAACCTGTGACTTACTTGTCCTCATATTATCACAACCTAAGGGACCCTGAATCATACAGGAATATTTATACTATACCCTAAAACTAGTAGGTTTATCTTATAATAACTTAAGATGTTCCAGAATGAAGTAGATTTGTTGTCTCATTAGAAAAGCTTTTGATTATTGAAATTTGCCACCAAGAATAGGAACAATATTATAATGAGGGAACCATATTTCCTGGATTCCAGAATGCCACTTCCAGGCACAATGCATGCGATGGTGCAATTTCCATCAAGCCAAGCTTAAAGTCTGCTCCGTCAGGTGCTTGCCAGGTAGACCCAGGTCAAAAGAATATTACCTCAGTGTATAATGAACAGTCGTTCCTCCAACCTTCATACCTGTACCTAACAGGTTCTGGCACCATCAGTTGGCAGCTTGGGCAGCCTCTTTTAACACTCCTGTCTGGAAGTGGACTCAAAGAAAACAGTTAACACTCCCACCATGTCTTAAATAAAAAGCACCAATAATCAGATCAAGATGTGATTATAATCTACATTGGTTAAGGAACATCTCTGAAGCGTGCCTCAAATAACCTACATGTTTTTCTATATTTATTTTTGTTCATAAAAAAATCAAACCTCCCCACAGAATAAATTATTGCTCATTAGAGCAAATATTTCATCTACTTCCAAAATTCTCTATCTCCTTAATGCATCTCCTTAACTATGCTTAAAATGAAATCAAAATAAAATTTCTCTTCTTTCAAACCAAGGATGTCTCAGGTTTAATCTTAACAACTAATTGCATTAATACCCGTTTGCTCTTTCATCACTTTGAAAAACTCTGGGATTGCCTTTCACTCCTATAGCCACATAGATCTTCTCTGCAGTAACTTTATAATCCAAACCTCAGTCTATGGGATAATGATTCAAACTTGCATTTATATTCTTATTTCCTCTCCTCAAATTTGATTGAATTTGATTGACGTATAAATTATAAAATTAAGTTACAAATCTTTCTGTCTTCCTGGACACTTTCTCAAACTTTTTTCCCACAATTTCCTTAAAACGGGTATTTCCATGCAGAGACAGCAGGGCTTGAATTAAAACCACATCTGTCCCCAAAGCTTATTATATGTTTTTCATATTCCCAATCACACCTTTATTTTTGCTTCTAAATCTCTCAAATTCATTATTCAACCCATTCAGCATTGTCTTATATATCTTTATATATATGTATATATGTATTTACAAATAAAACAGGACAACTTCTAGGTTTCTGTCTTTTGCTAACATAATTGTTCTGTTTAGACAAAGCAAGGAGGTCAATAGCTAACCTTCACAAACTGAAGTTTCTGTATTATCTGATCCTGTTATTCCCTCAGAAATTATACTCTGAGTCCACAATTTGCAGAGAAACTTTCACTCTATCAATACTTTACAGATCGAAATTCCCTATCTTTGAGTTCAGTAGTTATACAAATACAAATGAATTTATTCCAGTTATTATAAAATACTTGGGAGAATTCATAAGTACTTAATCTCAAGACAGTGCATATCAATAGGTTGCTTATAACATGTTTGTACCACAGAGAACATGTGTTATTTTCACAATAGTAACAAACATTAAGTGAAGTTAAACTTTTCCATTAATACAAAAATTTTCCACAATGTACCTCTTTAGGAAATTTACACTGAAACTCTATTCATCACATAAAAGACATTTCTAATCCAATTTCAGTAGTTAATAGAATAACGATTAGGTTCTTCTGTTAGTTACACCAATACACAATTATTGTAACCTCATTTTGTAATATTTAAGGAATATTCCATATAGACAAATTCTAGTAACATGCAGATGATTAAGCCAAATACTCTTTCACCAAACTCTTTAACGTACAAAAGGAATGTGATCTGAGGCTGAATAGCCCAGGCCCTAAACACACATATAATGTCGTATCTCAGATATATGCCAGCCTTAGTCTATGGGATATTGATCCAACATTGTGTTTGTACCTTTGCTTCAAATGCTTCTTTTCCCTTCGCCTAATTATTCCCATATTATCCGGAGAACAATGCTTTCAGGTTTGTTTATTTTTCCTCCAGGAATCTAAACCTTTTACTTAGACATTCAGTTAAAAACGTTAACTTTTGCTTTTATGATAACTTACAACAATACCACAAAGATTTGCATAATTAATTCTGGTTCTATATTCCCAATTGGTATAAAAAAAGCGATTATTAGAAATGAATTGTGTCACTTTAAGGAGACAGTTTTAAAGACTGACTGATTCATGGAAGAGGCTTTTCAAAGTCTGCTGCCCCTCCCCCCTTCCCTTCAGTATCTACTTACAAATTCCCTTCTGACAGAGTAGGCTGAGCTCGTTCTCTGCCACACGTACTCCTGGCAGCAAGGAGGGAATCCAAAAGCTTTCCAGACCAGGTTGTTTGAAAAGCCTGAGTTTTTTAACTGCCCATTCCAGGGCGTGGACGGGGTGGGCACAGCGTCTGGGAATCACCCCAAAAATCTTTTAGATAAAGAAAACTGGAAATTCTGTAATTTGTTAACAACATTTCAAAATATGATGACTCAATTGTTATTCACTCACACAATTATTATGAACTTACATTTAAATTTCTAAATTCAAATTCCATTTAATCCCCAATCCAGTGAACTGAATTGTACTAGATGGGTTTTTCAAATTGTTGAACACCAACTAAACTTAATTTAATTTCACCCAGCCAGTCAATTTATCAGTATAAATTATTTACAATCCAGAAACCTTCAGTTAACACAAACACATCACCTTGAGAAAATTAAAACAACAAAAGGAAATTAAACATTAAAACAGTTGAAAATTAAAAATTGAGTTTACTCAGTTCCAATATTCCTCTCTCCACTCTTTTCTTTCTATTTTTATTTATTTTTTTCCGCTTGGGGGAAAGTTAAAAATTCTCTTCCCTCATCTGAACTTTTCTTTATAAATACAGGCTGCCACACCAAGATTTATAAAGACAGGAATTTTATGTTTCCCAATTCAAGATTATTTCTGACAAAAATAAACATTTAACTTAACAAAAAAAATCGTTCTCCACAACTTTATAAGTTTTCCATTCCTGAACAACTTTTGGCTTTATTTCCAAATTACACAATTTAGAATTTTAATCTGTATTTTAACATTAGAAGTAATCAGTAAAGTACTCTTCTGAGGGGCACGTGTGCTCTCCCTTCACTGGCCTCCCTGCTTCTCGGAAGTTCCCTTTCATGGGCAAAAGGTGTATGATTAGAATTTCAACTGGACTCATTTTTCTTTCTATCCTGTCTTTTATAATGTGTCCTGGAAAGCAGGCCTTCACCATTCTTTCTAACTTCCCAAAGCCAGTGGTAGGGCTTAACATCCTGTGGCTCTTCTGTTTCTCCTCCTCTGCCCTGGGCATTTCAGACCAACAGAAACAGAAAGGCTTTACTTATTTATTATCTGCTAAAGATGTGCATCCTAGGTTTAGTAAGACAGAGGAGGAGGATTTTTAAACTTCCCTAAGCCTTTTTCCGGATGAATGGTTTGCTGATTTCTTAGCTTGCTGAGTTACTTAACTAGTAGCTTTCAAGTTACAAAAACAGAAAATCACTAGCAGAGCCAGTGGGAGTGGCTCACTCATCCTCTGCCGTTTTGGAAACTGCAGGAGGGCTTTCCAGAGTCTAGAATCTCTTTACAAGACTTTTTCTGTGCTGAAGATCCCACTGATCTTCTTTTCCCGAGTCTAGAATCTCTTTACAGGGACTGAGTCTAGAACCTCTATCTGAAGATCCCACTGATCTTCCCGAGTCCAGAATCTGTATCTCTTTCTTTTTCCTTCACTCTCTCTTTCTCTCTCTGTGTTTCTCTCTCACTTTCTGTTTCACTCTCTCTGTCTCTCACTTTCTCTCTGTTTCAATCTCTCTCTCACTGTTTCTCTCTCTCTCTCTCTCTCTCTCTCACACACACACACACACACACACACACACACACATACACACACACACGGCTCTCTCTTGTTCCTTTTCTTGTATAAGGAAATGCATCTCTCTTCTGGATCTTCCCCCACCCCGGAGCCATGGCTCCCCACTCTTCTCAGAGGCCTCTTACAAAAATAACAGGGGCGCGCCTGCCTCAGAGACCAGTGGGGAGCAGCCACTAACAGGGCATAGAATGGCCAAACGAGGCAACACACTTTGATACCCTTTACATTTAATTTGGTTAGAAAGGGAAACACAGAGATGTCTTAGATAAGAAAGGGACTTTATTTCCTTGCCCTGGAGAAGGGGAGGCTATCTGCCCCATGAGGGACTTCTTACTGATGTAGACCCATGAGGCAGGCGGCCGAGAGAGAGCTTCAGAGATCAGGTCTAGGATTTTAAGGACCTTATTAGGACGTCCTCTCTTCCGGCCAGCTGCCTCCTCTCATTGGTGGAAGAGTCCAACCCACGAATGCCTTCCCTACTGAGACTGAAAGGGGAAGGAGATGGGACAGGCCTCACCAAGGAGGGAAAACAGACAAAGGAAGGTAAAAGTAAACGACAGGGGTAAGGGGAGGATACAGCAATCAGGGGAGGGTTAGGTTCTGAGAAGTTTTTCACTGGCTCCGAACAAACAATCCCCCCCTCCCATTTTCTCTTTTGTACTCTAAAACTTGTCAGGAAGCAGCTCATCTTCCCAAGATGGGGTCCACAGGAAAGATTCATTTCTGATACGGGCCTGATCCGGATTCCTGGGAAAGCTGTGAACCTCTGATATCATCCTGCTCAGATCTCTTGGCTCAAAGGAAAGGTGGTTTTCAGATGCCTAGCCTTCATATACACCAGCCAGGCCAACACGGTTCTCAGAAACGGGAATTGACATCAGGAGTACACATAAAAGCCCAGTTTCTCAGGCATGCAAGGGCAGGGCCAAACAGTACAAAGGTAAATAATTCAGTTTCTTAGCCATACCAATCTAAGCTCAGGCTATACACCATGGCTTTTCCAGAGTTTTATAAAATTACATGCCTACATTAAGTCAGATACAAATTAAATTCCTCACATGGCTCGCATAAAGGTGAATTCATGTTTCCAGTCTAGGGGCAACTAGATAATTCTGACTTAATATAGGTTGGTGGAGTCATTTAGCTCACAATTAACACAATTTAAAATAAATGCTTTCAAGTAATCCAAGAATTATCCTCTTTTAACATTAACTAATCATAACAAAGTTGAGACACATGTGCTGCTAACTGAATGATGGAATGATATTCTCATAAACCCTTGACTTACTTGTCCTCATATTATCACAACGTAAGGGACCCTGAACCATACAACAATGCACAGCCATCTTTTCAAGCTACTACTACAAAAGAGACACATTTTCGTCGGTTGAAAATACCTTCGTATACCTGAAAAGGACAAAACGTGTCTATAGACCTTGTAAAGAACACAAGTTTCTTCATTTCCTGACCTTCAGTCAACCAATCGAAACAACCAAAAGGTGGATACCACCATTAATGGTTCAGCCAACCATGAAAAGTATTTTCTTCAGGTCAAAAGCTCATACATAGATGCATGATTGCTTACTTCTAGGTTGACGCTATCTTTACCTGAATGGTAGTGCAGGTCAGCAATTGAGAAAATGTGTATTCTGTACATTGCCTGGCCCCTCATTGTGAACTTTTCACTATACATGAAAAGCTTGTCACATGAAGAATGTCCCTTCCATGACTACTTCCACCATGAAAGGATGAAGCCCTCCTGCACCATTCATGGTTCAGCCAGTCTTGGAGAGGATTTTCTTTACGTCAAAAGCCCATACGGTAGAAGGAAAATTCGACAATGTGGGGCCAGATTATGCAAAGAATACACTTTTTTTTTCCGTTCCTGACCTGCACTCCGGTTGCGGGAAAATTAGCTTCAAAGAAGATGGAAGTAATCATACATCTATGCATATAATCGCCCTTGGATATGCCTTTTCCTGCCTGGCAAAACTTTATTGGTCACTCTAGGATCTGACAAACCATACGTAGCCATCTCCTCATGTTTCTACTCGAAAAGAGAGACACTTTCTTCAGTTAAAAATTTTTGTCTACCTGCAAAAGGAACAAAACTCTGTACAGTCATGGCAAAGAAGACACATTTCTTCAATTCCTGAACTTTAATGCCATTTTCTTAAGTCATAATCAACCAAGAGTAGGATAGCACCCTTTAATGGTTGAATGAGACATGGAAGGGAATTTCTTCAGGAGAAAAGCCCTTACTCTACCACGGAAGGGCCACAAGGTGGAGCCAAACACCTCATAGAATTCCCATGTTATCAATTTCTCACCTGCACAAATGTTCATTCAAACCTATTATCAAAAAAAGGAAAAACGATACACATATTCAAGTAATACTCATTGGAGGGACTTTTTTCCACCTTGTGAGCAATTTCTGATTATTCTAGAATCAGACATGTAATGCAGAGAAATCTCTTCAAGCTAGTACTACAAATGAGACACACTGTAGTCGGTTAAAGGTACCTTGGCATACTTGCGAAGGTCGAAACGTGTGTATAGACCTTGCAAATAAGACACTTGTCTTCCTTTGATGACCATCCGTGCCCTTCTGCTAAGCTAGAAACAACAGAAAGGATGATACCACCATCCATGGTTCCACCAGTCATGAAAAGGATTTCTTTCCCAACTTCTTTGTTAATGCTGGATTTACCTGAATGGCAGTGCAGGTCAGGAATTGAGGAAATGTGTATTCTATGCATTGTCTGGCCCGTCATTCTGGCCGTTTCAAGGTAGAGGAAGGGCTTTTCACCTGAAGAAAATCCCTTCCAAGTCTCCCTCCACCAAGAAAGAATGGCATCCTCTTCCACCATTCATTGTTCACCCAGTCATGGAGAAGATTTTCTTTACGTTCAAAGCCCATAGTATCCAGGAAAAATTCCACAATGTGGGGCGGGATTATGCATAGAATAAACTTTTTCTTCAATTCCTGACCTCCACTCCAATTCAAGTAAAACTAGCTTCAAGAAAGAGGAAGGAATCATACATCTAGGCATCTAATTGTCCTTGGAGGGATTTTCTCCTGCCTGGCAAATATTTTTTGATCACTGTGGAATCTGACAAATAATGCATAGCCATCTCCTCATGTTACTACTCGAAAAGAGAGACACTTTTTTCAGTTGAAATCCTTTGTTTACCTGTAAAAGGACAGAAAGTGTGTACAGGCATCGCAAAGAAGACACATTCCTTTATTTCTTCAACTTTAATGTCCTTTCCTAAGGCAGAATCAACCAAAAGTAGGATACAATACTTTGATGGTTGAAAGAGACATGGAAGGGACTTTCCTCACGTGAAAAGCCCTAACTCTACCTGGGAAAGGCCACAATGCGGGGCCAAACACC
>JAQQSW010018143.1:0-11311 GCA_028646575.1 Pseudocheirus occidentalis | reverse complement strand
TCTAATGAGCAATAATTCATTCTGTGGGGAGATTTGATTTTTTTATGAACAAGAATAAACTAAGCCCAGGTTTGAACTCAGGTCCTCCTGACTCCAGGGCCAGTACTCTATTCACTGTGCCACCTAGCCACCCCAAAATGCTATTTTCTAATCAAATTATTACAACAGGTAGCAATATGTAAATGTTAGAATAAATTTTATTATACAGGATTGTAAATAGCTAGTTAAGAACCCCCACAAATCCTCAAAACAGTAAGTGGATAGGATGCTATGTAATTCTTGAAAACTAGAAATTTGGTATTTTGATAATACCGTGATTCTACTATTTCAGGTACTCTGTCCACCAGTTCAAGTCCACAGTCTTCCATGCTTAGAGACCAACTACAGTACTAACACCAGAGCACAACCATGCTCACTCTCAATTCCTGTTCCTTTCTTCAAGTTGTCTTCTCAATCTGAGATGTTCCTTCTTCTCTACCCTTACATAATACTTCCTCTAATTCAAATTTGCTTCGTGTGTATTGGTTTTTATCTCCCAAACTATATCATGAGCTCCTTGAATGCAATATTCATGTATAATCTTTGTATTCCCCAAAGTTCCCTAGCACAGTGCTAGAGACAGGGCATGTGCTCAATAAATGCTTACTGACTGATTCACATAAACGTATGTCTTTCTGAAATAACACTAGTACTTCTATAAATGGTTTCTGAATAAAAACACTGAAACTCACAAGATGATTGATAAGATGTACAGATGTTTTAACTCTAGCCAGAATCGGCCTAAGACATTAAATAAGGTCATAGAATCATAGTGTTAAAATGTTAGAGGCCTAATGTGGCATAGTATAATGTAATATGAGCCCAGCATGTTGCAGTACTACAAAGATTTTAATTTAAAGAAGCTGTCCTGACAATTTAGGACCAATGGTCATGGATGGTGGGAGATAGCAGTAGAAATTGTGCTAAAGGCCAATGACCATCAGAATCCCTATGACCTATCCTCCTGTTCATCTCTGTAGCTACTGATTATTATTCATTTTTCCACAACACTTTCTCTTAGAAATCCAATTAATATATTGAAAATTTGCAAAATACATAGTATGAATACATACTGGTGTCACTACCTATGATACTAGTAATTAGCAAAACTTCATTAACAATATGGTGAAGTTAATGATTAAATATAACCTATACGTTATGTGTTTATCATACATATATTTGGATCTAGCATGGACTTTAGAAATCTCTTTCCAACTCCTCACTTTATGGGAAACAAAACCCAGTAACATGAAAAGACTTGTTCAAAATCAGACAGGTCATATGGAGCAGATCTGGCATTTGAACCAAGGAGTTCTCAAATCCATTGCTCTTTCTACTTCACCATAGCTCTCAGTTATATTGTAAAATGGTATTGTGAGCAGAATGATTATGGAAAATTTATTCTGGGGCAGGGGACAAGTAAAGAGTACAGTTTTACACCCAGCTCATTCCCTCTCAGAAGAGAAACAATGAGCATGGAAGAGACTGAAATAGCAGCAATAAACCCTAGCAAAGCACACTGTGCTTTACACCTTACAGATGCTTAATATACGGTTGTTGAATATAATTAAATTTGTAGGTCCTAAGCTACTGTATATTATATAGGAATCTTCACAGCAATGGACATCAACATCTTGGAAGAGAGAATTTCTATCACTCATTGAGGGAGAAGGGAAAACAGAGGCATAACTACTGCCATACAGACTGATCCTCACCTTAAAGCGAACTTACTCTAACTACAGGCGGGATTCTCTGGGACCATATACTGCCTCCATGAACACAATGAGAGGAAGCAGGGCAAGGTACTATATATTCTCCTTTACCCTCACCTTCCCAACATCCAACAAATAGCATCAGAATGTTAGCTCTGGAAGGGACCTGAGAATCTTAGTCCAATGCTCAGCTAACCTGTTACTTCTATAAGGCGTTTCCAAAAATACCAGGGTTAAAATGACTTCTGACTCATTTTTATTCACAGCTGATTAATTACAACACTGGATCAAAATTAAGCAGTTGATGTGAGACTTTAAAAGAAACAATTGATTCTTCTTTCTTGCAAAAGCCAATTAAAACAGTAAGGCACAAAACTACTCTAGTTGTTAGTCTTCTAATTTGAGATCTGTTTCTTCCTGATTTTTTAAAAGAACACTATAAGCACTTTAAATTAGCACTTGCCTCTTGGCATTCAACATCAATCACTCTCAGTGTGCCTATCATTTTGCTCAGCCCTTCTTTAAGAGATCCTTGACATCTGTGAGTGCAAATAGGTGAGGAAAATAGAATGACAAAACTCTTATCATTATGTCTTCCTTTTGTTGCCCTTTGAAAAACCTACAGGACACTATTATACAGGAAAAGGACAAGATGATTCAAAGGCAAGAAACAAGTTCAGGGTTGTAGCATTTTTTCTTTTTTGACCAAATAAACACAACACAGTAAAATCCCGTAAGGACTCAACAGTAGATTCTGAACAACAGGAAATAAAGGCATTGGTGATTTGGTGCATCTTACATTTCAGATACACTACAAACAGTACTACTTTTAAGAGAAGAACTGAACACCTCAGATCCTAGCAAAACATATCAGTGATAGGACTTTTAGGATGGCTCTCTAAAGGCATATTGAAATGATTAAAAAACATTTCCTATATTCAGTGAGAATTCATTACTATTTAAATTAGAAATGAGTAGCACATGTCTGTCACAATTAGTTTATCCTTTTAAGGCCCTTGAAGTCTCCATATGGCTCATCACATTACAAATCTTAGAGATTGGGTCTGTTTTTTTTTTTAAAAAGTATCCATGGCTACCAACATTTGGGCTATGGTGATAGCAAAATGGTTTTTGCTCTGCCTTTATTTCATTAGATATTTAAATACATATAAATATATATGCATGTATGTATATAAAATAAATCCACATAAATCAACATTTCTCTACACTATCAACAAAATCCCAGCAGGAAGAAATAGAAAGATAACTTTCACTTAATTGCAGACAATGTGAAATACTTAGGAGTCTACCTGCCAAGATAAACCCAGAGACTATAGGAACAAAATTATGAAATATTTTTCACATGAATGAAGACATATCTAAATAATTGGAGAAATATTAATTGCCTATGAGTACGCCTAGCCCATATAATAAAAAATGATGATTCTACTTCTTTATTTATCCAGTGCTGTACCAATCAAACTACCAAAGAATTATTTTATATAACTAGGAAAAAATAAGAACAAAATTCACCTGGAAGAACAAAAAGTCAAAAATATCAAGGGAACTGATAGAAAAAAAGTGAAGAAAGGGAGCCTAGCACTTCTAGATTTCAAATTATATTACAAAGCAATAATTGTCCAAACACTCCGGTACTGGCTAACAAAGCGAATGATGGAGCAGTAGAATTTATTAGCTATACAATACACTAATGTATTATAAATGATCATAGTAATCAAGTATTTGATAAATCCAAAGATTCGAATTTTGGGGGTAAGAGCTTAACCATCTGACAAAAAAGTTGCTGAGAAATCAGTACTATATAAGGTCAAAATAGATAAATGATTTAGACATAAAGACTGATTTCATAAGTAAATTAGGGGAACATGGAATAATGCACCTCCAAGATCTATGAATAAGGAAAGAGTTTATGACCAAACAAAAGATAGAGAGGATCATGGAAAGTAAAATGGATAATTTTGATTACATGAAATAAAAATCCTTCACATAAACAAAACCAATATAGTCAAAAATTAGAAGGAAAATAGGAAACTGGGGGGAAATTACAGCATGTTTCTCTGATAAAGGCTTCATTTCTCAAATACATGGGGAACTAAGCCAAGTTTATAAAAATAAGAGTCATTCCCCAGATGATAAATGACCAAAGGAAATGAACAGGCAATTTACCAAAGAAAGAATCAAAGCCATGAATAGTCACATAAAAATGCTCTAAATCATTACTGATTAGAGAAATTACAACTTACAACTCTGAGATACCACATTGCACCTATCATCTTGGCTAATGTAAGAGAAAAGGGAAATGACAAAGGTTGGAAGGGATGTGGAAAAATCAGGACACTAATGCGCTATTGGTGGAATTGTGAACTAGTCCAACTTTTCTAGAGAACAATTTGGAACCATCTGCAAAAAGCTACAAAATTATGCATAGCTTTTTACTCCGTAATAGTACTACTTGGTCTTTTATCCCAAAGAAATCAAAGAAAAGGGGTAAGGACCTATTCATAGAAAAATATTTATATCAGCTCTTTTTATGGTGGCAAAGAATTGGAAAACAAGAGGAAGCCCATCAATTGGGGAATGACTAGAGCTAGTTGTGGTATATGATTGTGATGAAATACTATTATGCTATAAGAAATGATGGCTCAGAAAAACCTGGGAAGACTTATATAAACTCATGCAAAGTGAAGTAAGGAGAACCAGGAAAATATTGTGTACAATAATAGCAATAGCAATCAACTGTGCAAGACTTGGATTCTCTGATCAAGACAATGAACCAAGACAATCCCCAAGGATCCATGATTTTAAAAAAATGCTATCCACCTCTAGACAGAGAACTGATGAACTCTGAATGGAGATTAAAGCATACTTTTTGTAAAACTTTCTTCATATTTCTTGTTTTGTTTTCTGTCTGTGATTTATTTTACAACATGGATAACATGAAAATATGTTTTTCATGAATTCACATGTATAATTTATATCAAATTATTTGCCCTTTCAATTGAGGGAAGAAAGGCAGGAGTGAGGGAGTAAATTTGGAACTCAAAATTTTTTAAAAACAAAATTTAAAAAATGATATTACATGTAAATTATAAATACCTACAGTCCATGAAGAGCAAGATTTGGGGGGGTGTAGGTATAATTATAAAAAACAATTTCAAAAACTCTCCCAAGACATGTTGAAGATCAAGTAGTTGTCTACTACAGAACCACCGTGGCTCTGGCAGAAATCCATCATAGAATTACAATGTAAGGAACCTTAGAAAGCATCTGGTCTAACTCTTACCAAAAACAGTTATCCTTTTCACACCATCTTTAACACATCTCTACTTCTGTTTTATGGAGAGAGAGATTGAAGAGCCAAACTAGTGAGGGAGTAGAAGATGGAATAAGACACTGAAAAAGGTAGGAATGAAGAGGGGTGGGATTTCAGGAAGTCAGAGGAAGACAACAGAGAGAGTCACCACTTCCTCTGGTATAGAAGGGAGGAAGCATATCATAGTCAAAGACACAGAAGTCTTCAGGTGGAAATGAAAGAAGTTGACAACTATCTTGACAAATGACCCTGGTTTTCACATAGTAGACACAGAGTAATCATATGCTATGAGATCATTAGAAAGCAATGGGTAATGAGGAGAAAGATGCCCGTTGCTATGGTAGCACAAGTAAATTGATATTCATTGGGAATACATATTATTCTTAATTTCCATTGGGAAAATGGGCATTTTGTCCCTTCTGGGCTGGTTTCTTGTTCACCCTTTCTTTTCCTTCGTATGTCCCAGGGAGGGTTTACCTTGCCTTCTTTATTCTCCTACCACCAGCTTTGACCTGGCCCAAAATGGAACACAATATAGGTTCACAGCCTCTTTTCTTTCTATAAGCAAATTTGTCTTGGGAAATTTTTCAAGATATTTTATTTATGGAAACTACATGGAATAGGAATGCAGTTTTTAAAATAAGGAAGGAATACATTAATAAAAACTTTATTATCCCTGATATCAAATTAATTGGACTATGATTTTTTTTAAGTTTGATGCTTCTTAATTGCCTTCTCTTATATCTCTATTACTGTGTTTTTGAAAGGGGTAGAGAAAACAGATCGGTGATTTCATCAGTATAAGGAACTTCCAAAGAGGAAACTCACTTCACCAATGGATACTTGCAATTCATCTGAAACATATAGTCTTAGAGAGTTGTCTTGGGTATGAGATTAAGTAGCTTGCCTCAGGTCCCATGTATTATATGTGAGACCAGAATCCGGGTCTACCTAAATCTAAGATAATGCTGCCTTTTTCTTTTGGTTCTTCCTGGGAGTGCTCCTCTTAGCAACATCTTCCTCTCTTTATTCCTGAAATCCTAAGATTAAATTAAGTAGTGCTCACGAATTTCCCTCCCCTTCATCCATTCTTTTCTCACGCAGATAGATTCTGTAGTACCTCTAGAGCCTAGATGAAACATACATATGAACACACACACAGAGCCAATTATGTCTAAAAAGACTCAACAGTGATCACATACATCTCAGATGAAACACAAGATTGGCCATCTAAATCAAATATCTTTGTTTGAAACATAGGGGAGTGGTTTTAGTTCATTTTCTAACAGCACGAGTCTTTCCATCTTTGTAGCTTTGGCTGGAAGCCATAGAAGAGAAAGAAGGGACTTGTTGGGCTCTGACTACCTTAATAAAATTAAACACAAGATAGTCACGGCTCTAATAAGTATAACTGGGGTAAATACCTGGGCATTGGAGCATCTTATCTGGCTTCTGATTCCAAGTAAAAGTTAGGAGTTAGAATTAAGTTAGGAGGATACTAGACCTAGATTAAGTTAAGTAGCTATAAATTACAAGTACATTTGGAGTTAAGGGCAAAAAAAAACATTCCTGAATATTCCTTCTTATTTTAAATCTTGCTACAGATTGCATTGCCATTTGCTCACCTCTGATGTAGTATGAGTCACTGAATTGCATTATTTTAATTAAGTTAAGTATGTCTATAGTAAACACACAACTCAAACTGTGTGTTTTTCTTTCTTAGACATCAATTATCTCTGCCTAGAGAAAGCCAACCCATTTACCGCTTCTACTACCCTGAATGGAATTACTATTCACCAAATGGATGTTATAGCTACCATAATTGCGGGAATAGAGTTTCTGAAAGATATACCTTCCCTATATTAATATATTACTTTGCCCTGTCTCTGAAATTACCATCTTAAATAGGCTCATGAATTATGGCTTTTCTAGTATCCTTGTCTACCCCTCCTGGCTCAGGTCACCATATACAGTTTAAATAATGAGAATTTAGATTGCCGGTGGGAGTTACTCCCCCCAAAAAAAAGTAAAAGAAGAGAAAGAAAAAAGTTCTGATAACTCAAAATAGCTCTTTTTTGTAAGTTTATGAAGTGCCTCTAATTCTACATTGGGGTTACTATTTAACAGTTACAATAAAAATAAAAGAGAAGGAGGGTTGTTGACCTAATTCCAGGTATGTTTTAGATATAAATTCAGAACTCAAAGAAAACATTCTATTGGCATTTAGAATATTTCATTTTAAATCTATTGATATTTCATTAAAGCCATGATTGTCACTCTAGTCTCAGATAAAGGCCAAATATGGAATAAAACCTAACTTGAATAAACAAATGTTTTAAGGCAGTATGCTTAACTTATAAACACTAAAGATTTTATTCTTTTTAATAACGAATTTTGTTTTCTTTATGACTTATTCTTATTATATTGTTAAACAGAGAATTATTCATGAATAGATTTACTTATAGAATTTTAATGAACAGCAATTTCACTGAGAAGAAAAAAAATGATATATGGAAATCTTCTGAAAAAGAGACTCTGAAAATTCACTGCTTGTTGCTATATGGCCCAAATTCCCCAAATAATTATGGGAAAGGTCCATTGCCATCTAGTTGTATAAACATAAATGAGCCCTAGATAACACCCAAAGCTCAAAGAATAATGACAAAGGTGGAAGACATAGTCTAGTCAGGCATGAAATTGATTTTATAATAACAAATTTCTGTTGCCTTCCATGTGCTAAGTAAATAATTCTGAAGCAGGGGGTAAAGATAATAAAAACAAAATCATTAACTGCTTCTACTAAATCAAACACAGGAAGAAAGAAACCTGTTGTCATGTTGACCCTGAAGTCTGTTTAATGGCTAATTAAAACACTTGCTTTAGGCATGACACAGTCTTTAATCACAGGTACCTCCAGAGCTTTTGGAGAAGGTTTTGAGTTTCCTAATAGTTCTCTATCTAGTATACTTCCACTTTTATACTAATAGAATAATAAAGTATTGTGTTCTATTTAGCAGAACGTAATGGACTTCCTTGGATTCTAAAGTGTATAATACCTCCATAGACTGCATTTTAATACCTTAAGAAAACTAGTGTAATTTGGGTGTTGCTGGTAATGAAAAATTACTGGTATGATACAACACACACAAAACCCCAAGAACAAATCCTGCTAATTTTAGGTAATGGAAGTTTAAAGTCACTTTGGATGTGATTTCATCTTTGTCAATTACACAAAAATATTGGATAGGTCAAGATTCTGGTTTCAGTACTAAAGTGAGTGTTATGGGAATCTGAAGATCTTCCCTGCCCCTAGGCTCTTTGATAGGATTAAGTGACTCTGAGAACCTTCCCTGATTTGAAAGAACACTCTGCCCCCTAATAGGCTGAATATGGTCACACGGAGGCTGTGGCTGGAAGGTTGCTCTTCAGGAATGCCCACACCCAGTTGCTTTTTGATTGGGCAGTGGGTCAAGAGGGGTGTAATATTCTCTGATCCGGGAGAAGGCTATATATACCCTGAGGAAAGTTTTTGTTTAGGGAGTCCCTTTGGAAAGAGTTCTGTGATTTGGCCAGAGGAGACTCTGGGCAGCCCTTGAGCCCCTTAGCTTTGAAAACCCAGATGTTGGTGTTTCCCTCTCTGGTAACTAACTAGGTATGGATGTAATGGTCAGGTAGTTGGAAGCCTATCTGCTGATCTGTTTCTTTGTCTGCTTGTAACTTCTGCTTATAATTTCTGCTTGTATTCTCTGAAGTTCAGGGTGCTGACTTTTTCCCCTGAACTAGGTAAATGATATATGTTTGATTGATTAAAGTAAGATTGTTAACCCATTTTGCATTGCTTTCCTTTAGAAAAGCAGATCTAAGAACCTGTGCTAGCAGCCACCCTGGGCATGCTAGGGTGCTTGCTGATACAGTGGGTCAATTAAATTTTGTTCTGTTCCATGGCTACTGACTTCACCATCAATTTCAGCTCTAAATTTGTTTCAAAAACTTGGGTTGTAGTCATAAGGGTACCAAATGAGAAAAGAGTAAGTGAAAGTACAAAGATTGGCACAAAACCAAAAGCTTCTGTAAAAACAACTTATATGAGAATGTTTTTTTTTTCTGTGTTCACTTATTTGTTTGCAATACATTTCTACACAGAAGGTTAATCTAGCCTTGATTCTCCTTGAACTTTGACTAGACACTGACTTTCTAGTATAGCTCACCCCCAATATTATAAGGATTCTTCACCCAACAAGGAAAGAAGAAACAAATGAAGGAATGAAAAGATGAAGAGAGGGAGGAACAGAGGGAAGAAGGGAGTAAGTCATTCTGCTAAGTTAGAAACATTGAAAAGTACATTATTCTGATTCTGGAGAACAGGTAGTTTTATTCTTACTGCTGTAGCCCAGTCAAGAAACTAGGGAGGGGGCATTTCTCATTCCCACTATCAGAGACCCATTGGGAAAATGCATGCCTGGCATTAGGAATGGTAACTTGGAAAGAATTTTCATAATGCTTTTCAATCCTCAGGAAGCATTTATTAACTTTCTACTACATGTCTGTGCATTACTGGATGTTGGGGATAGAAAGAAAGAAATACAAATGCTCTCTGACCTCCAGGAGTTTACAATATAATCAATGGCAATCATTTTAATAGTACTAGCAAGGATCAGGTATGATATGGGTTACACTGACGTTTTTGAGTTTTCATAAGACCCTACTATTTATTCAAGAATAATAAATGGTTGCTGAATGTTAAGTTTATAAGATTTCTATAGGAATATTGAAAATGTCTTGTGATTCCAAACAACTGACTTACAAATGACCCTATGGAACCCAACCTTTTCATAAGCTGTAACAGAACTTAAACTATATTTGCGATATAAGTCAAGGTTCATTTAATAATATCTCTGAGTAAACGCTTTGTTTTGAAATCTATTAATATTCATCATGGTCACATCATCTACTTCCTAAGCATTAGGCATAATCTTCACAGGGCTATGGTTGATGGACATACTCTGTACAAACCTATGAAATCACATAGAAAATTCATAACCCAATTTTCATTATGTGAAACAAAAATAATGTGTTTGGGATAGAAGGTACAGTAAGAATTTAATGTGTACCGTCACTCAGAAGGTAGAAGCTAGAGAAATGTAAATTGGAATAGTAGCCTAAATATATTCACTGTTAGGAGATGATGTGGTTTTATGCACCAACAAAGTTCAATCTAGCAAATTTTTAGTTTGAAATATAAAGGCTCTTCTATCAAAATCCAGGTACCGTGGTCACTACCAGATGCAGCATATAAGAGGAAAATCTCAATATACTAAGACTGGAAAAGTAATAGTCACTGTGTTGTATAGATAATAGAATTTAGGGTTGAAAAGAACCTCTGAGATTGAATATAAACAGATCATTTACAGATGAAGAAATGAAGATCCAGAAAAGTTACTTGTCCAAGGAACACAAGTAGGAAGTTACAAAGTCAAAATTCAAACCCAGTCATTTGATAGTATTTCTTTGTAATCCTAAACCCTTTTAAGCCCTAAATTCTAACTCATTCTCTTTTGATTACAAATCTAAATTTTTTTTTCCTCTTCCATACAGTCTTCCATGTGCTTAAATGTTAACAGTTCTTTCCTGATTGAAGGGTAATTTACAAAGATTAAATTTTATCCCTTATGATTTCAATCATCTGAAATGGGAAAACAGTATTAACCTATTTCCTTGCTTCATGGTTGAAGTAAAAATGATCAAGTTATGTTTATAAAGACTTAAGTGTAATGAAACATGACTGTGTGCTTGATCCCATGCTTTATAACATGGTGTTTTCAGCCATGTTTTCAAATACTTTTACTGAAGACAAATACAGCATCAAGTTCAGCTACCACACTGGTGTTAATTTTTTCAATTTGAAAGGGCTACAAGCCAAAACCATAGTGGAGGGAGTATTAGTGCATGATTTTCTGTTTTCAGATGATTGTGCACTCAATGGAGTTTCCGAAGCTGAGATGTAACAAAGTATGGATCAATTCTCTGCTGCTTGTGTTAACTTTGCTCTAACAACACTCAGAACACACAGGTACTACATGAGCCACATCATCCATATGTGAAAACATCAGTTACATCAAATGGAGAAGTCTTGAATGCTGTGGATAAATTCAATTACCTTGGTGGTATACTTTCCAGGAAAGTACACATTGATAATGAGGTTGACACATGCATTACCAGAACCAGC
>JAQQSW010018142.1:0-11311 GCA_028646575.1 Pseudocheirus occidentalis | reverse complement strand
AAAGAATTTAGAAGTTAAAGTTCTGCAATACCTGCAACTAGGAATTAAGATATACAGGGGCTGGGATAGGGAGACCCTCCCTGCCCTACCAGAAAGTAAGAGAGCAGAGCAGGGAAGGGACTTCACAGTGGGATTGCTGTTTTAGGGTTGGGGCAGGGGCAAGATGGGGAGAAAATTTGTAATTCAAAAATTCAATGAAAATGAATAATGTAAACAAGAAAACAAATAAAAAAACACACAAAGAAAAAAAATATTGTGGTACTATAGTGAAAACTGTGTGGTGCTTCTAATGTTAAGCTGTTGTGAACACTATATTGTGTTATGTTGTCAGTGTTTGCCTTGATTTGTAATTGAATAAATGGAGTACTCACTACACTGTATAATCCAAACCTTAAAAGCTGTTCACAGTAGCATCCTTTTAGGAATCTGCTGGTACATGGCATTATGTCATTTTGCCAAGTTTTCTCTCCTATGGTTAACTGAAAATATCTCTTGACTAAGGTAAACAATAAATTATTTCTTAGAGTTTTCACTTGTGCTCTAAATACTAACCCATTAATTCTGTAAGAATTCCAATTATGACCATAAACATAATCCTTCCTGCTTTCTGATCTTCCAGGAGATGAGTGAAAATTTTAAAAAAAATGGAGAGAGATTGAAAGCCATTTTATGGTATTTCAAAACTGTGAAGTTAAGAATAATATACTTATGGAATCAGACAAATGTGACTTCAGATGAATCGTGTTTGTTTTAGCTCTGAAAAGTATTTAGAATGTAAGAAGGAAGAAATAAGAATGATCAAATAGTACCCTTTGAAAAAATGTTGGCAAATTGTGCCCTCTTCCCTCCTGGATTCTAAGAGTCTAAAAAGTTGAAAGCCTATGGAAGGTTGTTGTGAAAGAATCTAAAGAACTTTTTAATATCACATAAAAAAGAGGATAGTTACAGATAGAGATATAGACATATAGTATATCTAAATATCCCTGGCTACATCTATATAAATAACTATCATCTTTGACAGTATCTTATCTATGTTATCTACTTCCTTTTTCCTTTATCTTTTTTGGCTATTACAGAGTTCTAGGGACTCTTCTACAATTTCCTTTCATAGACTTTACACATAAATATATTTGTATCTATATATCAATATCAATAGCTTTATATGTGCATTATATATAGATGTATAATATGTCATATAAACATACATCTGTATAGACAAGCTCACTGGTGTGTCATTAAAATATTTTGTTTTGTTGTTTTCCCTCAAGTCCTTGAGTTTTCAACTAGAAAAAAAGTGACATTACATGACCAACCTCTTAAAGTGCTATGTGTTTAAATATTATTTTCAAAGAAAAACTCCCACGTTCATTCATCCGTTTTCATCTAATGATGTGCTCTGCATTCTAACATAGATGGAGCTATACCAGGCTTAAAACTTTACCAAAGATACAATCTGTTATATCCTCTATCAATCACAGCTCTCTAAACCTACAGTTTGCTTATTACAATTCTATGTCTAAAAATGGAAAGGTGACTTCTATTACGTTTATTTGCACAATCAAGTCTATTTTTGCAGGAATCATTTTAATGTCTCTAAAATATTTCTGATTTAGCAACTGCTAGGGCAAAAATTCAAATTTGTGTTTGGCTATGGGTAAAATGAAGGGAAGTCCTTGATTCAAGCAGACAATTTCAATGCCTTTATTCTTTGTTTCCCTGCTTATAAAATGCAGCAATAATGTTTTTTTTTTTCTTCCTATATCTAGCTGAAGGACATTTGGGGCAGCTAGGTGGCACAGTGAATAGAGTACTGGTCCCAGAGTCAGGAGGACCTGAGTTCAAATCTGACTTCAGACACTAGACACTTATTAGTTGTGTGACCTTGGCCAAGTTTCTTTATCCCAGTTGCCTTGCCTTCCCCCTGTCCAAAAAAAAAAAAAAAAAAAAAAAGGATGTTTCTGCTTTAGTGAGATATTGTACTTGATACTGAAGAACATTATTTTGGTGAGGAGTGCAAGCCTTTTAGATCATTTCCAAACCTTTTAGATCATTGACAATTGATTGAAGATAGGACTTAGTGCCTTCAAAGGGTTAATATCCTTCTCAAAGGTGAGACACTGATTTAAAGTGAATTTTCTCCTCTGACAAGAACATACATAGTAAGGTAAAGGAATTGCTTCATTTTCTGCCTTACTATAAGATTAGACTCAGAGATTACAGTTTTCTTCTGCTCCTCTAATTGTCTACTTCACAATATCCTGTAATAAGTGGGTAATTTTATATATGCATGTTATTTTAAAATATTCTTCTCTACATCATGTTATACTCTTGTATTCCTGATCTCAAGCACTAATATATACCTAATGCTAAAACACAGTGGAATTCTCAACGTTTCAATCCCCAAGCTCTTTCCTCTAGAATTAAAAGTTACACATTAATTTCAAGAAAGGTGCATTGATTTTAGAGTTCTGATTAACCAGGTGAAACAAGAAATGCATTATTCTTGATGACAGATGTATAATGCTTGAGGCTCGCATCCCATGTTATGCTTAGGGCATTCTTCCTCAGAGTTGAATGAGAATTTTACCCATATTTTTTCAAGTCACAAAAATCATTACTAAACCAAGTGTGAATTTTAAAGGAGGGGTTTGTTATTAACCTTTAAGTCCCCCTTTCTCTCTCAATTGTGCTTTTGCATCCATTATACATTATAAGGAAATGTGATTTTTTTCTCCCTAAAATATAAGATAAATAAAATATGAAATGTATAAAGAAAATGTGAGTTTGTCTTTATTCCACAGGTATCAAAATAAAAGCCCCCAAGCATGGTTTGTTAAGTGGCCAAACTAGGTGTACCTCAGTGAGGTCCGGATGCCATTGCAGGGTAAAATCATGCACCATACAAATCTAATGGAGCCCATTTGGCACAGAGAGAGGAGAAAAGAAACACACATGTGAAGAGAGAAAAGGACTGAATGTCAACTCTTGTGAAATTACTGTGGTTCTATCTAGCTTGAGACAAATCTGGAGGCCAACTCACAATTATCTGAAACTAGAATAGAATAGTAGTATAGGTTCTATCACAGGGGAAAGGGAGGTGGAATCAGGCTGGGGTTGGAAATGAGAGGTGGGAAGGAGTGCTAGTTAAAAAGTGCCATAAAACAATTTAGCAGATAATTTTCATAACATGTACCATCCGACTTAATGAAAATTAATGTAAGAATCAAAAAGGGTGTCATACATTGTAGGGAGTAGGGTTGTATGATGATAGTCACTTAATCCTAAAATGTCTCTAGGCCTTAATTATCTAACTTTGAAAACTGTCATCAAGATTCCATTAACTCTTTGAATGAGAGATATTCTACCAAATTCAATGGAGGGGGAGGTAATTTTGTTCCTTTAAGGGAAGAGTTAATTGAATCAGGCATTTCCTAATTCCTGAGCATCCCAAGAAGGTGAGAACAGATATATATCAACTAACAACAATTACCAGCAAAAGTCCTGGTCTGTAGTCTGTGATTCAGAGTTTAATCTTGCCCACATCCAGCAAAATGAAACATCTAGCCAAATAGAACATTTCACCTCAAACTTAATCTATCCTGTTACCCTAAGGGTAACTGTTTGGGTTAAACAGGCTTTCTGATGTCTTTTTTCCCCCAAGGAATGTATAAATCTATTTCCTTCTGTGCTTGAAATTGATTCTTGCTGATGTTCGGTCATTTATCTTCAAGATTGGATATATTAAGAAAATTAGACAGGAACTCTTTTTAAACTTTAGTTTATAATAGAGAATGTTTCTCGGATGCATGTGTGGATCCAATTTTCCCGACTAGATAACACTAAATCATCATCAAAACCACCTGTATCATACAGGGTTTTATACAGAGTAAATTAACCTCCGGTATTGTCTCTGCCCTCAAAGGAATTGCTATAGAAAATTGACAAGCATGTTGCACAGAGACTCACATTGTTTGCTATTGTTCAGTCCTTTTATTTGTGTCTGACTCTCTGTGACCCCATTTGGGGTTTTCTTGGCAAAGATAGTGGAGTGGTTTGCCATTTTGTTTTTCCAACTTATTTTATGGATGAGAAAACTGAGGCAAACAGGGTTAAGTGACTTTACCAGGGTCACAAAACTAATAAGTAAGTGTCTGAGACCGGATCTGAACTCACAAAGATAAGTCTTAACTGACTCTAGGCCCAGCAGTCTATCTACTGTGCCACAGAGATAATACAACTAAACTCAACTATTATTTGATAGCTATTCCATCCCTTTAAAAACCTACTAATTTTGTACCCAGAATTTAAAGGGATTGAGGACACTGGAATTGATGAAGAAACTCTCATATCTTTTCAGTATGTCCTGTTGCAGTTCATCTTAATATTTAAAACATTGTTGTGCTTCAACTCCTAAACTGTTGTAACTATCCTTACATCCTGGCCCAGATTTGTAAAGTTGTTGGAGATGTTTGTTGTTGTTTTTAAAATATGACTTGAGAGAATTATCACTAATATAATTACTGATTCCTATATAAGAAATTCCAGTTTTAATATTATGGTGAACAGAATTGAGTATTTCTTATATGACTCAAGCAGTCCTTGGGGCCTTATAATGCCCAGGGGCAAACATCGGATCATAAAATTCCATGTTTAGAGATTGAAGGAACCTTGAGATCATCTAACCCAAACCTTTTGATTTAAAAAGGAGGAATCTCAGTCCAGGAATGGTAAGTCACTTACCAAAGGTAACAACAGCTAGTAAACAGTAAAACTGGGTCATAGTGGCAAAGCTTGGAAGTGCCCTGTTAATAATCTTCAGGTTGATAGAACATCAGATAAGCTTGTTTTTGTTGTGTCATCATTTGCTAGGAGACAGATGGGATTCTTCACCCTTATCTTTCTGGGGAAGGAAAAAGGTGAAACTAAGGAATTATGAAGAGAATAAGAGACTAGCTTTAACTCAGTAAGTAATCTCAGAGCAAGTGTAAAGAGAAAGCATTTAAAAGAGTTTTTTAGTTATTTGTGGGAGAAGGGAAAGGGGCATAAAGCTATCGAAGAAGAGGAAACTTTCTGCCTATGGTATACAGAGCAAGGGGCAATCAGGTAAAGAATCCAATGAATTTCAGTTCAATAACCATTTATTAAATGCCTACTTTGTGTCAAGGGCAGCTAAATGCACAGTGGATACAGTACCATAGGAAGACCCAAGTTCAAATGTGGCCTCAGATACCAGCTATGTGACCCCAGGCAAGTCATTTAAACATTTTTGCCTCAGTTTTTTTCATCTGTAAAATGAGCTGGAGAAGGAAATGGCAAAACACTTCACTATCTTGGCAAACCAAGAAAGTCACAAAGTGGGGTCACTGAAAGGAAAGCTTTTCATGAAGTTTAGTGTTTTATCCTCCAGCTCTCCAATTAGAGGCTGAGAGAATTGGAAGGATTTGAGTATGCAAGGCTGAGTTAAACAGCTTGATGAGATTGTCAATGATCAGCTTATCCTGGGAGGAGAAGCATAATGAAACAGAAAAGACATTACTCTAGAAAACTGTAATATAACTAAAGACATCTGCAACAGCAGGCTGAGAATCCACTGGACTAAAAAGTTCTAGAACAGGTCTTTCACCTCCACGGTTTCATATCCACAGTAGAACATTACAAACATGGCAGCACGCACCATACAACATCACCAGCTCCACAGCAAGAAGTGCTATGGGGATGTTAAGATACCATCAAAAATAAGCAAGGGGGAAAACTGAATATTGACAATCATTTGCATTTGTATTTGTAAAATCTCATAGAATCTATAAGCAACTTTTTTTTATTATTTAAGGAGCAAAGAATACAACTACCAATTTTGAAAAGTTATATGAGGAAAATAGTTATAGTAATACAATAGAGTAGGTATAATAATGTTACATATTAATATAGTAAAAAGTCTGTTTAATATTTTCTTCCCTCCCCATTACACAACTATTTGTATAAATCTTTTGAAGATAGTCAAATATCTGAAAATTCAGATGTACGAGGAAAATAAGTCACTTAACCTCACTAAGCCTCAGTTTTTTCATTTATTAAACGAAAAGTTTGGACTAGATAGTCTCTGAGGTCTCTTGGAGCTCTTGGTATATAATCCTATGGAAAACTAAGAAATTATTATTTGTTCTAAAATGAGTTTGCACATGGATACAAAGGAATATTATCACAAGCTTCCTTAAATTATTTAAAGGTATATTTGATTTATCATAAAAAAAGAAAACAAAAACTGGGACTGGCACTAAAAAAACAAATATCCATTGCGTATATAGTATACCTGTGTACATATACACTCCCAAACATGCACATTCTGTCACTTTTAATTAATTATACATGTCAGAGGGGAAAAAAAGACTACATTTTTAAAACTGCAGGTTTATCAATAAGGTAATAATTATCTTTCTATAGATTTGCCAGACCTCTTAGGTACCATTATGTTACTGTAGATTTCTTGGCACTATTCCAGTCCTTTTACAATTAGTCTCTTGGCCATCATCCCGGATCTTGACAAAACACAGCATTTGGGCTTTTTCATTACAATCCATTCACTCAATAAACATGTGCTGAGTACCTGCTATATGTAAAATATTGTTGTAGGTAGAGTAAGCTGTGAAATACTAGAAATAGTTCATTTTTATTGTTTTCATATTTAATATATATTATGTTTTAACCCTTTTAATGTCTTATTTTGGTATATTTTAATATTTTCTTTTTTCAATTATTAAGCAATTATTTTCTCTTCTTCCTCCATTTACCTATTTTTTTTAAAAAGGAAAACAATGTCCAAGAAGTCCTCATTGATCATTAATAATGATCTTGAAAGTATACAGAACTGAGCAGATATAATTCTTTTCTTAATTGTTGGGGGCAAATGTTTTGGTATTTTATTTTTTTCCAGTTACACATAAAGATAGTTTTCAATATTCATTTTTATAAGATTTAAAATTCAGGTTTTTTTTTCCTACTTCCTTTCCTTCCCACCACCCCAAATGCCAAGCCATTTGATACAGGTTGTATGTATACAATGATGTAAACATATTTCCATATTAATCATGTTTGTAAAAGAAAAAAAAGACAGAACAAAAGGGAAAAGCCACAAAACAAAGAAAAAAAAGTAAAAAATAATATGCATTGATCCCCATTCAGACTCCCTAGTTCTTTTACTGGATGTGGATGCCATTTTCTGTCATGAGTCTTTTGGAATTGTCTTAGATCATTGTATTACTGAGAAGAGCTAAGTCAATTGCAGCTGATTATCATACACCATTTCTGTTACTGTGTACAGTGTTCTCCTGGTTCTGCTCACTCCACTCAGCATCAGTTCATGTAGGTCTTTCCAGGTTTTTCTGAAATCCAACTGCTCATCATTTCTTATAACATGATAGCATTCTATTACATTCATGTACCACAACTTGTTCAGTCACTTTACAATTAATGAGCATTCCCTCAATTTCCAATTTTTTGCCACCACAAAAATGGATGTTACAAATATCTTGTACAAATAGGTCCTTTTTCCTTTTTTTTGGATGATGTCTTTGGGATGTATATCCAGTAGTGGTATCAATGAATGAAAGGAAATACATAGTTTGATAGTCCTTTGGGCATAGTTCCAAATTGCTCTCCAGAATGGTTAGATCAATTCACAACTCTACCAACAATGCATTAATCTCTCAATTTTCCCACTTCTCCAACATTATTCATTTTTCTTTTCTATCACATTAGTTAATCTGATAGTTGTGAGGTGGTACCTCATAGTTGTTTTAATTTCTATTTCTCTAATCAATAGTAATTTAGAGCATTTTATATGACAATAGAAAGATTTAATTTCTTCATCTGAAACCTGCCTGTTCATATCCTTTGACATCAATTGGAAAATGACTTTTATTATTACAAATTGGACTCAGTTCTCTATATATTTTAGATATGAGGTCATTATCAGAACACTGGCTGTAGAAATTGTTTCCTAGCTTTCTGATTTCTCTCTAATCTTAGCTGCATTGGCTTTGTTTGTATAAAACCTTTTTAATTTAATGTAAGCAAAATTATTCATTTTTCATTTCATAGTGTTCTGTATCTCTTGCTTGGTCACAAATTCTTCCCTTCTCCATAGATATGACAGGTAATCTATTCCTTGCTCTCCTAATTCACTTAGGATATTACCATTTATTTCTAAATCATGTACCTATTTTGGCCTTATCTTGGTATAAGATATGAGGTGTTGGTCTGTGTCTGGGTTTTGCCATACTATTTTCCAGTTTTCCCAGTAGTTTTGTCAAATAGAGAGTTCTTATCTTAGAAAGTAGAGTTTTTCAGTTTATCAAACAGTAGATTTTTATAATAGTTTACTACTCTGTCTTGTGTACATAATCTCTTCCATTGATCCACCACTCTGTTTCTTAGCCAGGACCAAATAGTTTTGATGACTGCTGCTCTATATGTAATTTTAGATCTGGTATGGCTAGACCACCTTCCTTTGCTTTTTTTCCCCATTAATTCCTTTGTTGTTTTTGACCTTTTGTCCTTCTAGATGAGTTTTGTTATTAATTTTTCTAGCTTTATAAAATATTTTTGGTGTTTTAATTGGTGTGGCATTGAATAAGGAAGTTAATTTTGGTAGAATTGTCATTTTTATTATATTAGCTTGGCCTACACATGAGCAATTAGTATTTTTCCAGTTGCTTAAATCAGACAAATAAAGTCAGATCTCCATAGGTGGACTCGCAAATACTTTATAATGTCCACAGTTATTTTAAATGGAATTTCTCTTTCTGTCTCTTGCTGCTGGACATTGTTGGTCATATAAAGAAATGCTAATGATTTATGTGAGTTAATTTTATATCTTACAACTTTGCTAAAGTTGTTCATTGTTTTTAGTTAATTCTCTAATATTCGGTAAGTATATCATATGAAAGAGTGATAGTTTTGTTTCCTCATTGCCTAGTTTAATTTGTTCAATTTCTTCTTTTCTTATTGCTAAAATTTACATTTCAAGTACAAATTTGAAAAATAGTGGTGATAATTGACATCCTTTTCTCATCCCTGATCTTATTGAGGAGATTCCTAGCTCATCCCCATTTCAGATCATGTTTGCTGATGGTTTTAGATAGATATTATTTATCATTTTAAGGAAAGTTCCAGGGGTGGCTAGGTTGCACAGTTGAGTAGAATACTGGCCCTGGAGTCAGGAGGACCTGAGTTCAAATCTGGCCTCAGACACTTGACACACTAACTAGCTGTGTGACTTTGGGCAAGTCACATAACCTCAATTGGTGAAGGGAATACAAATGTACATATGTGTGTGTGTGTGTGTGTGTGTGTGTATACTTACACATATGTCCATATAGGAGGCTATATATGCGTATGAATACATATTTGTGCATGACTGTATATGTGCATATAGAGGGTATAGGATCAATTGAATACGAAGGGAGGATACTTTAAAAGGCGACATTCTGAGGTGGGAGAGGACTAGAATGAGAGGAGAAAGGGAGAGACAAAATGGGGTTAATCATCCCATATAGAAGAGGCAAGGGATAGCTGTTACAACTTTACTTTCAATTACTCTCATTGAATTTGGCTTAGGGAAGAAATGGCATAAACTCTGAACTGGGCATCATGCCACACAGGAGAGTAGGGGGCATGGGGATGAGAGGGGGATGACAGAGGGGAGGGTGGGGTCTGGGGGAGGGATGCTGGAAGCACACACTTCAGTAAAGGGACAGGGACAGGGTAGAGAACAGAACAAGGGGGAGAAGGATAGGAAGGAAAAACAGATGATCACTGTCACAATGAAGATGTCCTCTTCTTTTAGCCAAAGTAGTTTATTGAAAGTTCCCCATATAGGGTAGACCCTTAAGGAGCCTAGGTATCTCTGATGCTTGCATTGGGCAAGCAGGACAGAGTAAGTCTGTGCTAGGTCATTCTATGGCTCTCTCATACCACATGGATGGAAGATAGGATCTTACATACAGAAAGGTTGTGGAAATCTAGGGGTGGTAGTTTGGGGAGGGTCTTCAGGAGGAGTCAATGAGGTCAGACTCCAGTAATGAGTGTTTAAGGGTGGGAAGTTGCTGGAGGCTACCTGGGACTGACAAACAATGGTAGGTTAGGCCAGATCAGGGGTGGAAGTGGAGGATCAAGGGTGGGAAATCAATGGACAAGAGGGCTAGGTAAAGACTTGTGTAAAGCCACAGTGAAAAGCTTATGGCCTCAGGCAAATGCCTTCCCTGGGAAGATTCTAGGAGATCTCAAGGGGCTCCCAGAGCCTACACCTCATCTGGGTGGTTTGGTCTAGTCATACCTGTTTTGTCCTGGGTTCCAGGGCTGGCAGTTTGCCTGCTGCAGTGGCGAGCTGGAGACCTCATAGTAGTCCTGCTGAGCCAGAACCTGGGAGCCTGGGTTGCTGATCTGTGCTGTGACTAAGAGACTCCTATTTGCTTACTCATACACCACCTGTACTGCGCTAAGTTCCCCTTTTGCCCAAATGAGACAGACTTTTCCTGAAGTCCTTCTAAGTTATCTTGGGCTAGAAAATTGTTTCACTCCATCTTTTTGTGGATTCTGTCACTCCAGAATTCTTTTAGAGGCTTGATTTAATGTTGCTTCTGAGGAGCCTGGGGAGAACTGAAGCAATTTCCTGCCTCCACCATCTTGGCTCTGCCCCCAGATGTCATTCTTTCACTTTATGTGTCAATATAATTTTTCTAATGTTTCCTCTTGACTTGTTTGCACATTAAAAAAAAAAAGTTGAAGCCTAAAGCCACTTAAGGAAATTTTCCTTTGAATGAGTTGTTATTTCCCAAATGTTAAAGCTAGAAATTATTTGGAAGTCTTGAGAAATTCAGAAGTTTTAAAATGGCATTACTGACTGACTGTAATTAACATCGTATCAAGTATTGTATAGAAGCATTTGCCCTATATCCTAGAACAATTGTGTCATAAACTCATACTTGAAACTTAGCATGTAAACAATTGTATCTAAATATTCACTGTCAAATTAATACTCTTCCCTGTTTTTCTTATCACTTGTTAGGGCAACAGCATCTTCTTAGTTATTTAGACTTACAACCTTCCAGCTGTATTTTTTTTTAAGTTGACACTATTATTTGACCTTCTTATTCATCCCTCCACATACCTATTATTTGTTAAACATCTGCAATTTGTAAAACATTGAGCTGAAGGGGATAGAAAGATGCATAATAAATGACTTTCAATCTCATCAAGTGTTTATAATCTAGTAGAAGTACAAAGTTACTAAAATGTGGGATTGCACCAGGGA
>JAQQSW010018141.1:0-11311 GCA_028646575.1 Pseudocheirus occidentalis | reverse complement strand
AATGTTGTTTTGATTTGCATTTCTCGAATCAATAGTGATTTAGAGCATTTTTCCATATGGTTAAAGGTATCTTTAATTTCTACCTCTGAAAATGGCCTATTCATATCCTTTGCCAATTTATCAATTGGGGAATGACTTGTATTCTTATAGATTTTACTTAATTCCCTGTATATTTTAGAAATGAGTTTTTATCAGAGACACTGGTTGTAAATATTCTTTCTCAATTTCCAACTTCCCTCTTAATCTTGGTTACATTGGTTTTGTTTGTACAGAAACTTTTCAATTTAATGTAATCAAGATTATCCATTTTGCATTTTATAATGCATTCCAACTCTTCTTTGGTCATAAAGTCTTCCCTACTCCATAAATCTGACAGGTAAACTATTCCTTGCTTCCCCAGATTATTTACCCAGATTATTTACCTTTGCCTTTATACCTAGATTGTGCACCCATTTAGACTTGACTTTGGTGTTTGGGGTTAGATGATGGTCTATTCCCAGTTTCTGCCATACTATATTCCAATTTTCCCAGCATTTTTTGTCAAATAGTGAATTCTTAACCCAGAAACTGTGGTCTTTGGGCTTATCAAATAGTATGTTACTATAGTCATTGACTACTGAGTCTTTTGTACTCAATCTATTCCATTGATTCACTACTCTATTCCTTAGCCAGTACCAGGCAGTTTTGAGGACTGCTGCTTTATAATAGAGATTAAAATCTGGTATGACTAGATTGTAGAGATTTTTAAAAAGAGAGTCCAAGACAGAGTTTTAGGACAATCCTGCAGTTAGTGGACATGATAACATCAATGATGAATGAATAAAGAACAGACTAACAGAAGGAGAACTTAGAGAGTAGTGTCATAAAAAGCCAGAGAGGTGAGAGAATCCAGGAGGTGGTATTAGTTAATAAAACCAAATGATTTAAAGAGGTCATGAAGGATAAAGATTGAGAAGAAGCTATTTTGAAATTAAGGGAATGATAAAAGTTGCTTACAGTATGTAGCATGACATAGTTACGAAACACTTACAGATTTTATCTCATTGGATCAGCACAAAAACCTTGTGAATTAAATAGTACACATATTATCATCCCACCATATAGATAAAGAACCTGAAACTCAGGATTACTCAAGGTCTCACAATTTATGTATCTTGGTTAGCATTTTCTAAAAAAAATTCTGATAAAAGAAAAATATCTTATTATTTATATCTCAACAGCCAAGTGTTTTCCTTTTGCAATTTATTTTGATACCAATGAAAATGTTTACTTTACAATATATCTGGGGAAAAGAAAAGCATCTGTTTTTAGTTTTTTTTCTAGCTCCATAACAAGAAACACTCATGTCTTCAACAGAGTGCTACCTGATAGATATATTTACAAATATGTTTTTTTAAAGTCAGAATAGCTCGAGTGGACAAGAATGTTAATTTGACAAAAATCTTATTCTACTTAAGAACACATGCCCACCCCAATCATTTCACAATAGTAGATACCATTTCAACTACTTTTTCCAGTGAAATAGCCCAAACCTCACAATATACAGCATTAGTTTTCCCACGGCAGCTAGGTGGTACAGTGGATAGCATACTGGCCCTGGAGTTAGGAGTACCTGAGTTCAAATCCTGAGTAAGACCTTTGACATTTACTATCTTTGTAACCCCAGGCAAGTCATGTAATCTCATCTACCTGGCCAAAAAAAAAAAATTACTTCCTTTTTCATGAGACCAGAACATTGCAGAAAAATAGAAAAAGGATTTTTTTTTTTGGTGAGTCCTTTCCAAACATAGTCTTGACATGTTTTATCATAGCTCAATCTTACTATATTTTACAAAGAGATATGTATGCACAGTTCTTTTTTTTTAAGGTAAAACATGCCATTTGGTTAGCCTCTGGCCCTAGGACTACATTTTCTGGCCTAGCCCTGGGGCAGAGGCCCTAGGTATCTCTAACCAGATAGCTCAAAAATGGTACATAAATGGGACCCTGGGCTCTGATTAGGGGAGTTTTTATTTTATCTTGTCTGAAATCAAGCCATCATGAAGCTTCCCAGTCACCTCTCTAAATCATGCCAGCATGCACATAAAGCCTCTGCTGCTGTCCCTCTGCCTTTCCAGCTTTTTTTGTTGTGGCTCTTGTGTCTTTTACAGTCATGTCTAACTCTTTGTCATCCCATCTGGGGTTTCCTTGGCGCAGATACTGAAGCGGTTTGCCATTTACTTCTCCAGCTCATGATGAGGAAACTGAGGCAAATAGGGTTGTGATTTGCCGGGGGTCATACAATTAGCAAGCATCTGAGGCCAGATTTGAATTCAGGAAGAGGAGTCTTCCTGGTTCCATACCCAGCATTCTGTCCACTGTGCCCCATAGCTGCCCTTTTCATACTCTAGCTCCCCTGTGGAATGAAAATGATCTTCCCCTATTAGAATTCAGGTTCCTTAAAGAAACAGGGACTGTATTACTTTTATATTTTTATCCCCAGCATATAGTGCTTAGTATGTAGTTAAGTTCTTAAAAAGTGATTTCTTTTTATTCACTTACACACTGGAAATCTTACACAAGCATACAAATTGTTGAAATACCAGCCTTAGTCATGCAAGACCAGCCCAAGGTTGGGAAGTCAACAGAAGCTTTTGTTTCCATTTATCTGAGTTTCTAATCTTGGAGAATGGTTTCTGAGGTGGGTGTCAAATTATTCTACGCTTTTTGTTTCAAAATTGGCTGAAGATATTTAGATTTTCATGTAATCTGTGAGATATGTCCCAGGGAAAATAACTCTTTATTACACACAGGAGTTCTAACATTTGCAAATTAATATCAAATTTGTGCTTGGTTGAACAATGTGAGAGAGCCAGAATGCTACCTCAGCAAAGACACAACAAAGAAAGCAATCTTACTAGAAAACTGATCTAAAAACTGGACTTAAAAAACAAGAAGAAATTGCTTAGTGTAAACTCACAACTAGCAAAGGAAAAGTCAGAATTGTCTATGCTTAGACCTGACCTATTCACAAGGGTTTTGTTCAGGGCTATTATATCTAAATCTGCAAAATAGGAATCTTTAGTATATTTACAGGAGCAACTAGGTGGCACAGTGAGTAGGCAAGGTCTTCAAATCTGGCTTCAGACACTAGTTTTGTGACCCTGGGCAAGTCACTTAACCTATCTTGTCTCATATAAAATGAACTGGAGAAGGAAGTAGCAAACCACTCCAGTATTTTTGTCAAGAAAATCCCAAATGGGTTACAAAGAGTTGGACATGACTGAAACAACTGAACAGCAAATATATTTACATGCAAACCACAAATTTCTACTTCATCTTGGATAAGATGATTTTTAAGGTAAATGTTAGTGCTTCCTGAAAGCTGTAATTTCTTGTCTTTTCTATCCTAAATTTCTTTCACCAGTGACCCTGTTTTCCTTCACCATAGAAATGGGGAAAGGAAATGGTGAAGGTCACCAGAATCCCCCACTAGGTCACTCACAGCATGAGAGCCTAGGCTGACACACAGAACTAGGATGAGAAATGGAGAAACTCTGGTCCACAATGGACTTAAAGATGCTAACTTGCTCACCGTTTTCAGCCAGTGCATTATGAAGACACTCCTGGAATGAAGAGCGTTACAAATTGAATAGCTACCTTCACAAAATTTAATCAGGAGAGAAGAAGCTGGACGTGACAATCACCATGATGAAGAGGGAAGGAAGGATAGCCAATGGACTAGACGTGTTATTGTTCAGTCATTTCAGTAGAGTCCAACTCTTTGTGACCCCATCTGGGGTTTTCTTGGCAAAGATGCTGTAATAGTTTGACATTTCCTTCTCTAGTTCATTTTATAGAAAAGGAAATTGAGGCAAACAGGGTTAAGTGACTTGCCCAGGGTCACAAAGCAAGTAAGAGTCTGAAACTGAATTTGGACTCGGATCTCTTGACTTCAGGCCAAGTATTCTATCTACTATGCTACCTAACCGCCCCCAGCTAGACTAGATTACTCCCTTGAAATGACCTGTTTTAACCCCTGAAAACTATTAACATGCTGTCCTTTATAAGTGAGGGTGAAACTGTTGGCTCACCATTAGGGTGCTGGAGAAGGCAACTGCCCACACCAGGACCATTGAGGGCTACAGCAAAGGAAGTAGAAACAGTTCAGAAAAACACCACGTGGACTGTGGTTCTCCAGCAGCCAAACCGTAAGGTGCTTCAGCACAACTCCAGGAGGCACAGTTCCAGGTTAGGAGACATTCTCCAGCATTCTCCAAACATTCAAGTGCTTTAAAGAAGGTTGGGGGAACAAACATCCCTCAGGGGCCAGACTCCCCACACCCACCCTGAGAGCTCCATCGCTTTTTTTTTTTTTTGCTTTTGAGAGGGCTATTTGGGTTAAGTTAAGCCCAAAGTCACACGGCTAATAAATGTGTCAAGTGTCTGAGGCTGGATTTAAACTCAGGTCTTCCTGACATCAAGGCCCATGCTCTATTTACGGTGCCACCTAGCTGCCCTAACTGCACCACGTAGCCAACCCACTACAGTGCTTCTGACCCCAGCTCAGCACCAGGTAAGCTGTTAGACCCCTACAGACTCCAGGTGCCAGCCTGAGGCCCCAACACACAAAGCCAGTAACCAGGTCCTAGAAGCTTGGGTCAGTGTCCCCAGTTCCCCAGAAAGAGAGCTCAACTTTAAAATAGGCAAACACCATGAGCAAAAAGTAAAAACAGACATGACCATAGATTCTTATTCAGGGCACAAACTCAGAAGAGAACAGCATTGTCAATATACCCACATCTGAAACCTCAAAAGGGAATATGAACTGATTGCAAACCCAAAAAGCCTTCTTGGAAGAGTTCAAGTAGGATTTTAAAAGTCAAATAAGAGAGGTAGAAGAAAAATTGAGAAAAGAGATGAGAGGCATGCAAGAGAGAGTCAATAGCTTGGAAAAGAAAGGACAACAATTGACTGTGGAAAACAAGTCCTTAAAAAATACAGTTGTTCGGGGTGGCTAGGTGGTGCAGTGAAAAGAGCACCAGCCCTGGAGTCAGGAGGACCTGAGTTCAAATCCAGCCTCACTTAACATTTACTAGCCATGTGACCTTGGGCAAGTCACTTAACCCTAATTGCTCCACAAAAAAAAAAAATACAATTGGTCAAATGGAAAAAAGTACACTGAAGAAAATAAGTCCTTAAAAAGTAGAAATGGCCAAATGGGAAATAAGGCACAGAAACTTGCTGAAGAGAACAACTCCTTAAAAAAGTAAAATGGGTCAAACAGAAAAAGGAGGTCCAAAATCTAATAGAAGAAAAAATTAGAATTGGGCAAGTGGAAGTTAACTATAAGATATCAAGGATCACTCAAGTAGAAAGAAAAGAATGAAAAAAATAAAAGAACAAATAAAATACCTCATTAGTAAAACAATCAATCTGGAAAATAAATCCAAGAGAAACAATTTTAAAATTGTTGGTCTACCTGAAAACCATGATGAAAAAAAAGAACCTGGACAACATCTTTCAGAAATCATCAAGGAAAACTGCTCTAGGTCCTATAATCAGAAAGTAAAATAGTCATTGTAAGAATCCACCCATCACCTCCTGAAAGTGATCCCAAATTGAAAATGCCAAAGAAAACATAGCCAAATTCCAAAATTACCAAGTCAAAGACAATATCCTTTAAGCAGCCAGAGAGAAGCAATTTAAATTTCACGGAACCACAGTCAGGATTATGTAGGACCTTACACCTTCTACATTTAAAGATTAGAGGGCATGGAATATGATATTCCATAAGGCAAAAAAGCTTGGATTACAGTCAAAGATCAACTACCAAGCAAAACTGAGCATAATCTTTCAAGGAAGGAGATGGAAATTCAACAAAATTGGGGGCTTCCAAGCCTTCCTGATGAAAAGATCAGAACTCAAAAGAAAATTTGATCTTCAAATGTAAGACTCAGGAGAGGCATAGAAAGGTAAACAGGAAAGAAAAAGACAACATGTTATTAATAAGGGCAGACTATTTACAAATCTATAAGGGAAGATGACATTGTAACTCTTGAGAACGGTATCTTTATTATGACATTTAAAAGGGGCATACATAGAGGGTGTGAGTGTTAGCTAATTTTGACGTGATGATAAATATTCTAATTAAGTGGTGAAAACAGATTGTACTGGGAAAAGAGGAAAGGAGGAGACATGAAAAGGTAAATTTAGATCACATGAAAAGGCATAAAAATCTATTACACTAGAGGGAAAGAAGGGAGGGAGATAAGCATTGTTTGAACCTTACTCTCAGCAGATTTGGCTAAAAGAGAGAATAACATAATCAGTTAGGTATAGAAACTGAGCTTATCCTATAGGCAGTAGGAGGGGAAAGGAGAAAGAAAAGGAAGGGGGATAATAGAAGAGAGAGCAGACTGAGGGAGGCAGTGGTCATGGACAAAAGCAAAACTCTAGTGAGGAGGGAAAGTCAGAAAGGAGAGAAAAAAGCATAAACAGAGAGGAAAATAGGATGGAGAGAGACACACAGATAGTAATAACTGTGAATATGAATGGGATGAACTCTCCCATAAAGCGCAAGTGGATAGCAGAGTGGATTTAGAACCACAAACCTACAATAGGTTGTTAACAAGAAACATATTTGAAACAGAGAGATATACACAGGGTAAAGGTAAAAGGCTGGAGCAGAATATATTATGCTTCAGCTAAAGTAAAAAAAGCAGGGGTAGCATTCCTGATCTCAGGAAAAGCAAAAGTAAAAGCAAAAACAGAGCTAATTAAAAGAGGTAAGGAAGGAAACTACATCCTACTAAAAGGTACCATAGACAAGGAAGTAATATCATTATTAAACATATGCACCAAGTGGTATAGCATTCAGATTCTTAGAGGAGAAGTTAAGGGAGTGATAGGAAGAAATAGATAACTAAACTATATGAATGGGGAACCTCAGCCTCCCTCTCTCAAAACTATATAAATCTAACCACAAAACGAACAAGAAAGAAGTTAAGGAGATGAACAGAATTTAGAAACGTTAGATATGGTTGACCTCTGGAGAAAATGTAATGGGAATAGAAAGGAATATACCTTTAACTCAGTGGTACATGGCACCTACAAAAAAATTTTCTTCAGTATTTTTGGGGTCTCTTTTAGCAGGCTGTTGATGTACTTTTCATGATTTTCTCTTTTCTTTTGTTTTGCTTTTTTTTGTGTGTGTGGGGGGGTGAAGCCAGTGACTTGCCCAAGATCACACAGCTAGTAGGTGTTCAATGTCTGAGGTCTGATTTGAACTCAGGTCCTCCTGACTACAAGGCTGGTGCTCTATTCACTGCGCCACCTAGCTGCCCCTTTTGATGATTTTCTTGCATCATTCTTAATTCTCTTCCCAATTTTTCCTCCATTTCTCTTACTTGATTTTCAAAATTCGTCTTGAGCTCCTCCATGGCCTGCAACCAATTCATATTTTTCTTTTCTTTTTTCTTTCTCTTAGGATAAAAAGAGGAGTTTATTCTCTTCCCTGGGAGAAGAGGGCAGTCTTCCCCATGACTGATCATGAGGAAGGGGCAACATGGAGCAGGGTTTTTGTTTTTGTTTTTTGTATGTGAAACGCTTTTTTTCTTTTAATTAGCTTTTGTTTATTGTTAGTTTACATCATTCATTTCCACGAGATTTTGAGTCACAAATTTTCTCCCCATCTTTCCCCTACCCACCACCCCAAAATAGTGATCCCACTGTATACCCCCTCCCCCAATCCTCTCTCCTATATCTTCCCCCATCACTCCTCTGACTTTCGGGTAGGGCAAGATGGATCTCCCTACCCCAGTGCCTGTATATCTTATTTCCCAGTTGCATGTAAACAATAATAATAATAATAATATATTTTTTTAACATTTGATTTCAGAACTTTAAATTCTAGATTCTTTCCCTTGTCCCTCATCACCCACCCCCATTGGAAAGACAAGCAATTCAATATAGGCCATATATGTGTAGTTACACAGAACATCTTGACAATGGACATATTGTGAAAGACTGATTATATTTCCCTCCTTCCTATCGCACCCTCCACTTGTTCTATTCTCTACATTGTCCCTGTCGCTTTACAGAAGTGTGTGCTTCTAACAACCCTCTCCCTCCAACCTGCCTTCCCCTCTCATCCCTTTCCCCTTTGCTCTCCTGTAGGGCAAGATATCCAATTTAGACTGTATGTCATTCCTTCCATGAGTCAAATTAATGTAAGTTTGTACTCGTTACCTTTTGCCTTTCTGATCTTCCCCTCTATTGTAACAGTTATCCTTTGCCTCTTCTACATGAGATGATTATCCCCATTCTGTCTCTCTCTTTGTCTGCTTTCCTTCTATTCCTCTCCCACCTCACAATTTCACCTTTTAAAATATCATCCCTTCTTATTCAATTGATCCTGTGTTCTCTATGTATGCCTGTACACATATATACACACTCACATATGTATTCTTATGCATATAAGCCCTCCTATATAGACATATGTGTATGTATATGCATATACATTTACATTCCCTTCAACTATCCTCATACTGAGAAAAGTCTCATAAGTTACAATTATTGATTTTCCATGTTGGCATGTAAATAGTTCAACTTTGATAGTTCCTTATGCTTTCTTTTCCATGTTTACCTTCTCATGCTTCTTGTATTTGAATGTCAAATTTTCTATTCAGTTCTGGTTTTTTCATCAAGAATGCTTTAAAGTCGTCCACCTCATTGAGTGACCATATTTTCCCCTGAAACATTATACTCAGTTTTGCTGGGTAGGTGATTCTTGGTTTTAATCCCAGCTCCCTTGATCTCCATAATATCATATTCCAGGCCCTTTGATCCCTTAATGCAGAAGCTGCTAGATCCTGGGTTATCCTGATTGTGTTTCCACAGTATTCAAATTGTTCCTTCTTGGCAGCCTGTAAATTTTCTCCTTGATCTGGGAACTCTGAAACCTGGCTATAACATTCCTAGGAGTTTTATTTCAGGGATCTTTTTCAAGAGGTGAATTCTTTCAAGTTCTATTTTTCCCTCTTGTTCTAAAATATCAGAGAATTTCCTGGGAATTTCTTGAAGGATGATTTCTAGCTTCTTTTTTTGATCATGGCTTTCAGGTAGTCCAATAATTTTTAAATTGTCTCTCCTAGATCTATTTTCCAGGTCAATGGTGTTTTCAAGGAGGTATTTCACATCACCTTCTATTTTTTCATTTGTTTGGATCTGCTTAATAGTATCTTGATTTCTCATAAAGTCATTTGCTTCCATTTGTTCCATTCTAATTCTGAAGGAATTATTCTCTTCAGTGAGCTTCTGAAATTCTTTTTCCATCTGGCAAACTCAGCTTTTTAAGGCATTCTTCTCCTCATTGGCTTTTTGGGCCACTTTTTCCATTTGAGTTAATCTATTTTTTTAAGCTGTTATTTTCTTCATTCAGGTTGTTGACTCTCTTTTCATGATTTTCTTGCATCATTCTCATTTCTCTCTCCATTTTTTCCTCTACTTCTCTTATTTGGTTTTCAAAATCCTTCTTAAGCTCCTTTATGGCCTGTAACCAATTTACATTTTTCTTGGAAGCTTTTGGTCCAGGAGTTCTGACTGTGTTGTCTTCCTCCCATGTCATGTTTTGATCCTTTTTGTCCCCCAAAAAGGAATCTAAAACTGGATTTCTGTTCTTGCTTTGCTTCCTTTACCTGCTCATATTGCCAGTCAATTACTTGATTTTTGGGCTCTGTAGAACTCTGCTTTCAGAGGTAAGAGCTTTGTCCCAAATTGCTGGAGTTTTTGGAGCTTCCAGAGTTATTAGGAGGCCAGTGTCTCTGCAGCCCCCACCAGCTTTGGGTCACTGGTCATGCACCTCAGGACCACCACCCAAGACCATGATCCTGATCTAGGTAGGTCAAGGCAAGAGCACTTAGCCTCTGAATGATCACTTGGCCCCCCTGCAATCTGCAGGCTGGGAGCTCTATAGCAGCCACATGGAGGCTGAAGCCACTTCTTGATCTGGGGGCAGATGGCTAGACCCTCTTCCCCAAATTTAGTCGAGTTCCACTGACCTTTCCCTTTGTCCTTGGCTCTTATGTGTTGATAATTCTGGAAACCACCACAGCTGCTGGTGATCCACACCCCTGAAAACTCCAGCCATGGCTTTTCCTGGCTGCCCTGGGGCTAAAGCAGAGGGTTCGTATAGTACTTGTCTCATGTCCCAGCATGCTGCAATGAATCCTTCCCTTCTGCTTGCTGGGCTGCCTTCAGTGGGAGCTTTATTTTTCTGTCATTTTGTGAGTTCTGGAGCTCTAAAATTTGTTTAGAGTCATATTTTATAGGTATTTGAAGTGGTTATGGGGGGAGCTCACAGAGTTCTGCTTCTATGCCACCATCTTTCAGTTCATATTTTTCTTGGAAGCTTTTGACTGGAGGAATTTTAACCTTGTTGTCTTCTTCTGGTTCCATGTTTTGATCCCTTTTGCCCCCCAAAAAGGATTATCTGATCTGATTGTGCTTCCTCTGCTTACTCATCTTGCCAGCCAATTACTTGACTTTTGAGCTCTTTGCCACAGCAGAACTCTGCTTCCAGAGTGGAGAGAGCTGTGTCCCAAACTTCTGGTGTTTTTGCAAATGTTGTCAGAGCTCTGAAGAGGGCACCCTCTACAGCCACCACAAGCTCTGGCACACTGGCCACACACCCCAGGACCGCCCAGGACTGTGACCCAGATCCAAGCAGGTCAAACCAAGAGCAATTACCCTCTGAATGGTCGCTTGGTCCTCCTATGATCGGCAGGCCAGGAGCTCCTGAGGCAGCCACAGCGCAGCAGTTGCAGCCACTGTGCCTCCACCACCTCTTGTCCCAGGAGGCAGGGGATGGATCACACTCTTCTCCACTCAGATCCAACAGAGCACCCTACTGACCTTTTACTTTCTCTTTGGTGTTTATGGGTTGAGAAGTCTGGAAACTGCTATAGCTGCCAGTAATTCACTCTTCTGAAAGATCTGGCTGGCCTGTGCCGCTGGTCAGGCCGCCCTGGGTCTGGGCCCGGGCCCATGCAGCTCATTGGAGACTGCTCAGCCCCCAGCCCTGTGTGATAGACCCTTCCTGTCAGCCTGCCAGGCTGCCTTCAGTGGGAGATTTGTTTCTGTCACTCTGTGGGTTCTATAGCTCTAAAATTTGTTGAGAGTCATATTTTATAGGTATTAAAGGTGGTTGGTGTGGGAGCTCACGCAAGTTCCTGCTTTTACTCTGCCACCCCCACCTAAACAAAAATTGACCACATATTAGGACACAAAAACCTCACAATCCAATGCAGAAATATTAAATGCATCCTTTTCA
>JAQQSW010018140.1:0-11311 GCA_028646575.1 Pseudocheirus occidentalis | reverse complement strand
GCTTTCCAAGCTCTTTTTTTGGTCATGTGTTTCAGGTAGACCAATAATTTTCAAATTGTTTCTCCTGGATCTATTTTCCAGGTCAGTGGTTTTTTCAAGGAGATATTTCACATTGCTTTCTATTTCTTTGTAATTGTTTAATAGTATCTTGGTTTCTCATAAAATCATTAGCTTCTACTTGCTCCACTCTAATTCTCAAGGAATTATTCTCTTCAGAATGTTTTTTAGATTCTTTTTCCATCTGGGAAATTAGACCTTTTAAAGCATTCTTCTGCGCATTGGCTTTCTGGGCCTCTTTTGCCATTTGAGTTAATCTATTTTTTAAAGTGTTGTTTTCTTCAGTCAGGTTGTTGACCCTCTTTTCATGATTTTCTCACATCATTCTCATTTCTCTTTCCAATTTTTCCTCCATTTCTCTAATTTGGTTCTCAAAGTCCTTTTTCAATTGATGTGTAGCTTCTAGGCATTCTTCAATTGTCTTGGAAGCATTTGGTGTAGGAGTTCTGATTTCTGGGCTCTCTTCCTCCCGTTCCATGCTTTGACCCTTTTTATCCATAAAAAAGAATTGTTGAGTTTTATTGATGTTTTTATTTTGCTTCCTCTTTCTCATGTTGGGCCAGTCAATTAACTGGTTGGATTTTTTAGGTCTGTGAAACTCTGCTTCCAAGAGGGGAAGCTCTGTTTGAAATCGCTGTGGTTTTCCCAACTGCCGGAGCTATTGGGGGGGGGGTGTTGCAATTCCCCCAGCTTTGGCTTGCTGAAAGTGCACCCCAGGACCACCACCCAAGACCATGATCTGGATCCAGGCCACTCAATGCAACAGCACTTGGCCCTGATCCAGCGATTCAGCCCCCCTGCAGAGTCTGCAGGCCTGGTGAGGGCGGCAGATCCAGCAGTTCCCTTCCCCCACTGCTTTTTTGACGGGGGGGGGGGAGAATGGCCGAACTCCTTTATCCTCCCCAAATTAATTTTCAAAGTTTCAGCATTCACTAACTGTCTCTGACCAAAGCTCCCCTCAGGCAGGTGCTTTAGATTTTCTTTGAAGTAGACTCAAGCTGCTGTTTGGGAGGCTCTGCTGCTCCTCGTGGCTGCCCTGGGGCCTAGCATGGCCTCGACTGCAGCTTTGGGCTGGCTGGGTCTCTGCTCTGGCTCAAGTTGCCCCTCTCAGGTCTCATTCCTTACGCCTTAACAGATGTGGAGGTGCTGGAGGCTGCAAATCTCTCCTGCAGGCTGGCTGCGGGGCTCGGCTCGGCTCAGCTCAGCCAGGCTCCTTCCCGCCTTCTAAGGCCTGGCCGAGGTCTCGGCTTCAGGCTGTTCCAGCCTCCGCTCCCGACCACCCGGATGAGCTCCTGCTGCCGAGCTGCCTTCTGTGAGAGATGTGTTCTCTGTATTTTTGTGAGTCTGAGAGTCCTAGACTTTCCTAGACTTTGTCTGGGTTCATATTTTCTGGGTGTTTAGGGTGGCTGTGTGGGAGCTGCGGGATCTTGCTGCTTCTACTTCACATACTTTTTAAGATGATGGTCTATGCCTAGTTTATGCCATATTGTTTTTCTAGTTTTCCTAGAATATTTTGGTGAAATAGTGAGCTCTTGTCCCAAAAGGTGGAGTCTTTTGGGTTTCTTGAACAGTAGTTTAATGTGGTCATTGACTACTGTGTCTTTTGTACCTAAACTAATCTACTGATTCGCCACCCTATTTTTTAGCCAATATCAAATAGTTTTGATGATAGCTGCCTCAAAATATAATTTAATACAATATAACATAACATCAAATAACATAATAGATAGCCAAGACACCTTCCTTTGCATTTTTCATGAATTCCCTAGCTATTCTTGACCTTTTTTTCTTCCATATGAATTTTTATTTTTGTTTTTCTTGCTCTATAAAATATTTTTATTTTTCTTGCTCTTTAAAATAATTTTTTGGTACTTTGATTGGTTTGTACTAAAAAGCAAATTAATATATGTAGAACTGTATTATTCATTATATTAATTGGATCTACTCATGAACAACTGATTTTTATTTTCCAATTGCTTAGGTCTGACTTTATTTGTTGAAAAGTGTTTTGTAATTGTTTTTATATAGTCCCTGAGTTTGTCTTGGCAGGCAGACTGTTAAATATTATATATTGTTTGTAATTATTTTAAATGGAATTTCTTTTTCTAACTCTTGCTACTGGGCATTTTTAGTGATATGCAGAAATGTGGATCGTTATGTGGGTTCATTTTTTATGCTTCCACTTTGCTAAAGTTGTTAATTATTTCAAGGAGCTTTTTAGTTGATTCTCTAGGATTCTGTAAGTATACCATCATGTCATCTGGGAAGAGTGACTGGTAGCTTGTCATTATATAATGCTAAAACTTAAGTGAAAGTTAAAGATTTAAATATAATAATCACATACAGGAAGAAATGTGAACATTAATTAGTAAAATTCACATTAATCTTGTCTTCTAATACTAGCATTAGATAATTATGATGTCTAATAAAGGCACTTGATTTTGGAATGATGTACTATTTTAATTACCACACTAGATACTCTGATCAGTTCACATTAAATTTTATTATCTCAACTTCCTTGTTTTTTTAAGTCTAATTAAGAATAGAAGTAAGAAAATATTATGATGATGGAAATTATTTAAATGTAATACATTTATCTTTTTAGATCCTGACCACTCGAAATATAGGCTATAAATTATTATTTGATAATATGAAGTTCATAGTGTTACATAATTGCAGTATTGTAAGGAATATAAATGCATATTTAATCCCACTTTTTACCTGAAGAAAAAAAATCATCTATAAATCTCTCCATCAAGTAGCCACTTTGATCCTTCACTAAGAGACCGCTAGGGAAAAAAGAAAAAAAATGGTTCATGTTTGGAAAACTCTGATAGAGTATTTCCACCATATTTCTAAGTCTAATTCTTTCTATGCTGCTTCTCTGAGGTCATTGTTTTGTCCTCTGGGGTTAAGCACAATAAGACTAAAACTTATTTCTCATGAAAACTCCTCAAATATTTAAATTTTGCTATTATGACTCCCAACTTTCCACCTCCCAATAATTTTCTCAGCTCTAAGATAAACAACACAACTCTGACTGTTACCGCGTGTATGATTTGAGGTTCTCTCCTTCACCATTTTGATTGAAGGCGTGTGGATGCTATGCAGGTTTCAATGTTGTTCTTAATGTATGGTCTCTAGAAATACACTTACACACACACATATACACACACTCACATGTATATGCATGCACACATACATACATATATACAATGCACAAATATTTGTATATGTGCACGCTTATAAATGATATTAAGTTTTTTCATTAGCATATGAGTTAATAATAACTTTAAAACATTTTATTATTCATTAAATTTTAATATTCATTTCTCTTTGAAATTATTCTAAAGAAAGTTCAGCAGTGAGTAGAGCAGCAGCCCTGACATCAGGAGGACCTAAGTTCAGAACTGGCTAAAGACACTTGACAGGTAAATAGTTTTGTTGTCTTGGGCAAGTCACTTAACCCCAATTGTCTGTCATTCCTTCCCCCTTCAAAAAAAACAAAGAAAGAGAAAGTCAAGTTCAAGTATTGCCTGCCGAACCTGGATGTATCTTTTATGTGAGAAAAGTTCCCTCTTTCAACTTTTTCCTTCTCTCTTCTCCCTGTGCATCCATTTTTCTCGCCATTTCATTTTTTTAAATCGTGCCAATAGAACTGACTCAAACTCATTCCCTCCTTCTATGTAGCCTCTTTTTAAATGTCCTAATTATTATAAAGTTCTTGCAAGTTCCATGTTTCATTTTCCAAAGAAGAATACACATTTAAATTTATTTAGTCTCATATGATTGATCTTTCATGTTCACCTTTTTGTGCTTCTATTGATTCTTGTTTCTGAATGTCTTATTTTTCTGTTAGCCAAGTTCTTTTCAACAAGCATGCTTGAGAGTCCATTATTTCATTAAATATCCATTTCCCCCCTTAAGTATTGTACTTAGTTTTACTAGATACATTATTGATGGCTGTAATTCTATTTTCTTTGCCTTTTGTAATACCATATTCCAAGCCCTCCTCTCCTTAAACATTGAAGTCACTAAATTTTGTGTGATTCTGACTATGCTTCTGTAATATTTAAATTGTTTCTTTCTGGCTGTTATAGTATTTTCTATTTGACTCAGGAGCTATGGAGTTAGACTTTAATATCCCTGGGAGTTTTCGTTTTTCATCTTTTTCAGGAAGCAATCGGTGTATTCTTTCAATTTCTATTTTACCTTCTGGTTTTAAGGTATCAGAACATTAATAATTTCCTTTATAATTTCTTGAAAGAAAATGTTTTCACTCTGTTTTCCATCATAGCTTTCAGGAAGTCTAATGATTCTTAAATTATCTCTCCTCAAGCTATTTCTAGTTCATTTATCTTTCCAATGAGATATTTCATATTTTCTTTTATCCTTTCATTCTTTTGACTTTGGTTTATTATTTCTTGATGTCTCATGAGTCATTAGCTTCCATTTGTTTAATTCTACATTTCAAGGAATAATTTTCTTCAGTGAGCTTTTTCACTTCTCTCCTACCCCAGTTTGGCCAATCTGCTTTTTTTTAAGGAGTTCTTTTTTTCTTCAGTGAATTATTTGTGACTCTTTTGTCATTTGACCAATTCTGTTTTTATAGTGTCATTTTCTTTAGTATTTTTGTGACAATCTGTTTTTACCAATATTTTAATTTTCTTTTAATAATTTTCTTACATCACTCTCATTTGTTTCTCCAATTTTTCCTCTACCACTCCTAACACTTTCTTTAACTCTTCCAAGAGTTTTGGTGATATTGATTGCAATGAGAATTTTTTTTTCTTTAGGAGGTTTTGTTTGTGCTTTTTTCACATTGTTGTATACTTCTGAGTTTTTGTTTTGCTCTTCCCTTCCACTGTCAAGTTCATTTTTTGTTGTTTGCTCATTTTCCCATCCTAATGCTTGACTTTGAACTTTATGTTGAAGCTGGGCTCCCCTTATCTTGGGGTAAGTACTGTTCCATAATTGGTACTTTTTCATGCTGCTGTTTGAAGGACTAGTTCTAGATGTCTGTATGCTTTTGGTATTTCCAACGTGGTATTTTCCAGGTAGGGGTGTGGTGAGGGTTCTCTTTGATTTTGCTCTGATCCTTTCCCAGAAAGAGCCCTTGCTCCCCCTTCAGTCGCATATGCTAGTACTCCTCTTAGTCCTAGAAATTTGACAAGGTCTCCTTCTCTCTTGTGACCAACTATAAACATTCCTCTCTATTGTGGAACTGTGAGCCAGAATGTTGTATGAGCAATAGTTGCTAATCACTGCCAGCTGTACTCAGTGCCAGCAAAACCTACCTTTTGATTTCTTACTTACTTAGTCCAGTCCTCTTCTCATCTCCTAATTGAGAGATCTCAAAGCTGCTGCATTTCCTGCTATAGATACCTCCATTGCTCAGCACTGGTGTTGATGTGCTGTGCTCCAGACAGACACCAACTCTGGTGTCACAGACCTTCCTGATGACCTTTTAAGTTGTCTCAGGCTGAAATAATGTCTCACTCTGAAACTTTCTTGGCTATGACACTCTAAAATTTGACTTGATTAGGTATTTTAAAACTGCTTGGAGGGTTATTTGGGTTGCTGCCTCTAATAAGCCACCTTGGCTCTGCTTCTCGATTTCTTTCCTATTTCATACTGTTAACTCATACTAAACTGGCAGTGCATTAAAAAGTTCAGATCTTTTTTTCAGATTCTTTCTAACCAGATTATTGCCATTCTACATTCATTATTTTTAGAATCTAATTGTGGTACTTTATTTATATTTCTCCTGATTACATTTTATCATATTTAATTGTACTCAAAAAGCTAAGCCAGGAATGGGGAACTTGTAGCCTTGAGTCCACACATGGCTGTCTAGGTCCTTGGGTGCAGCCTTTCTACTGAGTCCAAGTTTTACAGAATAAATCCTTTTATTAAGATGATTTGTTCTGTGAAGTTTGGATTCAGTCAAATAGCCACACTTGAGGACATGGAAACCACATGTGGTGTCAATGCCACAGGTTTCCCACCATCGTATCTAGGCCATCAAGGATTTTACATATTCATTTTGTTATTCAATGATTACCACCTCCCAGCTTTGTGTTTTCTGAACATGATAAATATACTAACTAAAGTTTTTCTAGTCATCTAGTTACTGTGGTATTTGGAGTTTGGGACTTCAATTCAGGAAGACCTTTGAACTCTTCCTCAATTCACTTACTACGGATGTGATCCTGGACATCTCATCAACTCACTTAATTTCTCTATTATTTCCCAGTTTCATTTTAGTAAAGTGAGTATAATCATCATCATCATTAGAGTTGTTGTATAATACTAACAGAGTTTTTAGAAGGGTCAAATACAATTACATATGTATATGTATATATATATATATATATATATATATATATATATATATATATATATATATATAACATTTTGCAAACCTTAAAGTGCCATAAACAGCATCGTCAGTTCTCCTCCTCCTTCTCCTTTGCCTCCTTCCCTATATTCTCATTCTCCTCTCCCTCCTTTCTTTTTCTTCTTCCTCCTCTTCCTTCTCCACCACCTAATTCTTCTACCTCTGCTGCTGCTGCTGCTGCTGCTGCTGCTGCTGCTGCTACTACTATTACTACTACTGTGAAGTTGATGCACACATTGCCAGAGCTAGCTCAATGTTTGGGAGGCTCAGAAAGGAAATGTGGGAGAAAAGTGGTATAAATCTGCCTAATAAACTCACATGCTACAAAGGTGTTCTGCAAACTTACCTTATGCCTCTGACACATTGTTTACCAGGGCCATGCCAGGAAACTGAAGAAATTCCATTTGAATCGTTTTAGGAAGATTCTGAAGATCACTTGACAAGATAAGGTACTAGATATTGAGATCCTCTTTCAAACTGAAATTCCAAGCATTCAAATTCTGCTGCAGAAAGGGATACTCTGATGTGCTTGCCACATAGCCCAAATGCCAAACACATGTTTACTTAAAAGACTATTTTACAGAGAACTCCTACAAGGCAAGAGCTCACACAGAATTCAAAAGAGCTGGTACAAGAACATTTTCAAGGTCTGTCTAAAGAACGTCAGTGATTTTTAGATATGACAGACAGTGGCACAGAATCAGCCAGCATGATTTGCCCACATCAAAGAAGGTGCTGTCTTCCATGAGTAAAGCAAAACTCCAGTAGCACAAAGAAAATGTGGGATTCACAGATCTAAAGATATCTCTATCCCAAGTGCTCAAATGAACTATTTATGCCCACTGTGTGGTAGAGCCTTCCATAATAGAACAATCAGTCACCACTGAACGCATTGTACCTTGACTCCAACATTGTGATGACATTGGTCCCCTTCAAGTACAAAGGACAAACAACAACAGTAACAACAGCAACTACTACTTTCAAACAAAAGGGCCTCCAGATTATCAATGAGAAGAGAGAAAACAAGAAGAGCTAGAACAAAGTGTCTATGAAACATACAGTTAATGGTATAAATGGATGATCTAGTAAAGGAGACTAAGAGGGAATTGTCAGATAAGAAGAAAGAATAATTGCAAAAGAAGGTCCAGGTAGGTAGTAGTATATGAGAATATTTTTCTCATAAAACGTTCAATATAATGTAGTTATAAATAGAAATGTTCAATTGTAGTTGTGGCATAGGGGTGAGGTATAGAAAGACAGAAGACCATGATGGCACAATGAATCTAATGTATAATGTTTAGATGATTTTCTCAACCACAAGGGCAAAGTTGTGAAGTTAGTTAAGTGAGGTCATAGAATGGATGATAATATAGATAATATAGAAGAAAAAGGAGAAATGAATACTGAGATGTCACCAGAGGAATAAAGAAGAAATTTAGCAGGAATATAGCGAAGTTAAAAAATTGAAAAATAAGAAGTTATTATCAAAGACAGGAAATATAATTTTGGAACATGATTACACAAGTATGAATAATGCTAAAATCTAGGATCTACAGATACCTATTAGTGACTGTATTGGAGTGAGGATATTAGTGGTTGTTGCTAGAAGAAAGTTAAGGTCTTCAAAGTGACATCATTATGCCTGTAATTTATTCAAATGTCAAATAACATTTTAAAATATATTTCCATAAAATTTTATTATGTATTATGCAATTATATCATGTATTCAATGATTTTATCAAAACCCAACTAAATATGTGATATTGGATTAGGTACTGGGGCTACACTTACAAAAACGATATTGTCCCTACAACAAAAAAATCTTTACATTCTATTATAGAAAATGTTATATACACATGTAACACACATATCTTTCCCTATATATGAGTCTGTGTGTATACATATATATATATATATATATACACACCATACATATATGCACATATACATACGTACACACATAAATAGCCACAGATATGTATTTACAAAAGATAAAGATAAATCATTCTGGTTTTAGCAGACTTTGATTTCACAAAGAACTTTTTCTACCATTGCATATCAGAAAATTTTCTAGAATTTATATCCTAAGGGAGTTCCCTCAGGCACTCAGAAGATCAATGACTTGTCAAGAGTCACACAGTCATGTATACATATGTTTGTATGTATGTATGTATGTATGTATATATGTATTATGATCAAAAAGTCTTAGTGTAATATTAAGTTTTAATAATTTAGATGTAGTTCTTCTTTAAAACCACAATGACAGAAATGAGAATCAAGCCATAAAATAAACTCTATAATTTTCAAATATTTCTAATATTAAAATCCACATTCTGCTCCATTGTATCGGATAGTATCGTGGGACTTGTTTTATATTGTACTACCTTGTAATTACTCCATATTTAAAATTCCTATATAATTTGTACTAATGAATACCTAGTTAAAATTAATCTACTTTTATAAAAAAAGAGAATGGACCAAGGCATTAAAAAACTATTTCATTAAGTCAGTGACCTTTAAAAAATGAATTCATGTTGATAAAATACAACTGGTTACCACCTAAAGGCAAAAAGGAACAAAAATAATTTACATCTGTATTGGATTCATAGATTGATATTCAGAAAATATCAAAATGGTACAGTTTGCTGCATATGCATAAGAAAGCAATAATAGATTTTTTTATTACTGAGCAGTCTAACAAGTACATTTTAATTTGGTTTTGGTTTATAATAATGGCCAATTTCTTGGACATCATTTGCTTTAATTTCATTCTCTCAGTCAAGGCTAACATTTAACGTTTTATAATTTCTTCAATTGAATTATAATGTACAAAGTCCTGTACTCCCACATCCTTCTCCCCATCCCCCACCAAAAGCTAGAAATTGTGTGTTGCTGAAAATAAAGGCATATCCACAGAAGGAAAAACAAAAAAGAAACTTCCCAGGCATAAGGCAAGGCACCAACAGTTCAGCTCTTGTGTGAAGTCATGCCCAGCAAGCAACGACTATCCATGGTTCTGGTCACCACAGCTGAAACTTCTTCAGAGCAACATAGGCTTAGGAGCATAGCAGCTAGAATAAGCCTTACACATGTCAAAGTTTGATTTACTAAATTTTAGTGCTAGTGATCTGATTACTCTCTTGCCAGAATACTGTTAAGTACTGCATAATGAAGACTACAAGTGTTTATCAAGTAAGAAGGGTCCATGTGGTATTTGGTAACCTTAATGATTTCCTATCCTTCAATATGTTGTGATCCTCTAGCAACTAGAGTCTAGCTTGATCAAGTTCATTATCTCAAGGACTTTTCTAAGACACATGGGTCTTGTTTTGGTGTTTCTGGGAGACAAGAAACCTGTGGTAGAGCACCTCTATATCTCTCTTTGGAAAGAAGAATGAGGTTATGATATTTATGGTCTTCACCTTTTTAGTTGTCAGGTATGACTTATGATAATTGGACTCAGACTTAATAGACTATAATTTAAATGTAATCATCTCTGGGGGAATGATCTGAACTCACCTCAACACAACCTTTGTCTCACACTTAGGAAGATGTAATACTAATGAGAATTTGAAGGTCTTCCCTGCCCCTTAATAGGCCAAATGTAATCACATGGAGCCTGTGGAGGAGAAGCTTGGTGAAAGGGTAGAACAGGAAGAGTGGAGCAGGAAGGAGCAGGAGAGGGAGCCAGAACTATTGAGAGCAAGGCAGCACAGAGGTTGAGCAGCTAGTGTGAATGAGAGAGGGGTGTTTTTGCTTAAGGGTGCCTGTTTTATTTCCAAGGCCTGATGTAGGGAAGGGCTGGTGTAATGCCATGCACCAGCAAATTCCCAAAGAATGCTACTGTGAACAGCTTTTAAGGTTCAGATTATATGGTATAGTGAACATTCCATTTATTAGATTACAAATCAAGGCAAACATTCACAATGTATCACAATATAATATTCACAACATTATATCTTATCATAGAAAATCACAATATAGTGTTCATAACAGCTTAACATTAAAATGGCTACACAGTTTTCACTACAGTGGCCATTTTTAGAACAAAGAATAAAAGAATACTCATCTGATTTCCTTAAGGGGGAAACCCTCCTTACTTAATCATTCAGTCAATTCACAATACAATAATCAAAATTCCATTCATTGGCAACCATTAATTTAATCATTCATCCAATTCATAATACAATAATCAAACTTCAACTCATGGGGCAACCATTAACTTAGTCAGTCACTAATCTAGATTCACAATAACTAAATATCTTTAATCACTAAGTACAGTTATTAGAAAACCACACAAACCCTCCATCCCTTGGTGTCCAGCAAACCTCAGTTTCATCCAAGGGGAGGCCTTTTCTTCATCTTGACTCTGGATGGTCTCTCTGATTCCCTTGCATAATGTTAATGAAATCAGAAGATCTTCCATGCCCTTTCTATTGGCACCTAGTAAAGGCACTTAGCACCTAGTAAAGGCTTAGCTCCTTACTTCCAGTTAACTCCTTGGGAGTAGTTCACGGCTTAACAGGAAGGGGCTGAACAAGGAGGAGCTACTTGGGAGTAGTTCACACCTTTACAGGAAGGGGCTGAACAGGGAGGAGCTACACTGTATATAAGGAGAGAACCAGAAGGACCTTGAGCTCTTTTCCCAGTCACCACCGGGAGCTTGCACCTTTTCCTGAGATCCTCCTTCTACAGCTTCTACTAAGAACTTCCAAGGACCAGGCTGAGAAACTGTTGTGAGTCTGAGAGGGATCCCTGCTTGAGGAAGTCTGTTCTATTTGTGAAAGCTTCTGAGTGTGGGTGTCCACTGCATTAACTATGTGTATCAACTTTGTGACCATTATAATGACTTTG
>JAQQSW010018139.1:0-11311 GCA_028646575.1 Pseudocheirus occidentalis | reverse complement strand
CTCCGCTGCTCTGAGGGGCTGATGGTGAAACTCTCCGGGAGAGCGCAGGAGACATGGTCCGTTACCCTGTTGGGTTGGTCCCTTGCTTTCTAGCCTGAGGAAAGGGATGGGAAAGGGCCAGTGCTGCGGTTGAAGGAAAAGAGGAGCTCGTCCCCACGCCTCGTTCCTTTCCCTGGAGCCAGAGAGTGTGTGGTTTAAACATTTACCTGCCAGCTCCCGGCTGCAGCTATGGGGGGGTGGGGGAGGGAGGGTTCCTGGAGCTCGGGGCAGACGGCCCCGCTACCGCTGAGACCCTCAATTTAGGATCAAAAATCGTAGAGTCAGAGTTCAAGGGTCCTTGGAGGGTCGGCTAGTTCAACCCCCTCCACGTTTACCAATGACGGAACGGAGGCCAGAGTCATATGGATAGAAATGGAAAAGGCCGAATTTGAACTCACGCCTTCTGTCTCCCAATCCAGTGTGGTCAGACCTTTCAGACCAACTCCAACGGGCAGAACCTTCCAGAGACAGGGTCACCTCTATCCGTGCCAGAGCTCAGAGGGGGCTTTCATGGTGTAGAGCAGCAGATCAGGCTCTCGACTTGGCATCAGGAAGAAGCTTTGGGTTTGAATCCTGTCTTAGGTACTGATTGGGTGGGTGGCCTTGAACAAGTCATCTCATTCGCCACTCGGGCCTCAGTTTCCTTATCTGCAAAATAGGAATAATAATCCCCCCCCATACTCCTCCCCTCTCAGGATTGCTGCAAGAAAAGCACTTTAGAAACCTTTAGTTTCCTAGAGGTTTTCTTTTTAAAATGGGAGTTCTCTGGCTGGTGGGGACTAACCTGTGTGTATGCTAGGGATGCTGAAGTTAGAATGGTAACTCCCTGAGGGCAGGTACTTCAACCTCTCTCCCCACTGCAGCAAAACCAATTTACAATTACCTAAGCTAATTAGTGTGATGGAAACTCTCATTAGACTAACTTCTCACTGCTAGCAATCAAGCTTTATTAATCAAATGCTTGCAAACATTAGTTTATAGAATCTTAACATATAGATCATATATATTGCCTTATACAGAATAATAATAACAGCTCACCTCTCCAGAGGCTTTAAGAGAGGGAGCTGGATCGGAGGAGCATACAGTTATCCCTTCCACATTGTGACTTTCTCCATCAGGGTTTTGATATCCCAGATCAGCAGAATAAATGGGAATGGGGGGGGGAGTTTTCTGGAGGTCTCAGAGGGCATGCATAGGCCAGCAGACAACACAGAGAAAGTTTAGAAACTCAGAAATGCATAAAATATATGCATAGTATTGTATAATATCAACATATTTTACCTTTTAATCCCATAATACTTCTGACTTCTTCTGTGGTTATAAAGGGAAGGCCAAAACATTTGACACAGATTTTCCTGATTGCCAGCACTGAGCTTCTAAGTCGTGTGATGTGGAAGGGCTAACTGTAGTTCTGTTCCCACTGTTGACTCTCACCGTGCACCCCAAAGGTCCCAGCCTGCCTTTGCCTCTTTCAGAAACTCTTCTGTGGTCATCTTGCCTGTTTGGGACTTTACTCTTCCTTCCCTTCCTCACGGGACTGTGATGCCCTCAAGCATATGCCTTTGCTTGCCTCTCCTGCAGGGAAATGAGCTGACCTGGGAAGAGTACCAACCTGCTCCTGAGTCACAGGTCTGAGGTTCAAATCTTTTCTCTGACCTTTACTGCCTTTGTGACTTTGGGCAAGTCACTTAACCTGTTGGCTTTAAGTTCCTCCTTTATTAAAAAAAAATGAGAGTAGTTGGCTTGAGGTTCCTTCAGGCTCTAAATCTGTGAGTCAGTAGATCCATAATCTTATCCAGATGCATGGTCTTACAAATGTACAAGATAGCAGCCTATCTTGTCCTCATCCAGGATAATCAACCCATGGGGTCTTGAGGATCATCCATAGACATTCTACCCAATGCTAGGAGACCTCCTCCTTAAAGACCATCCTTAAAAAAAATCGATGAAAGTATCCTCTTCATTTTTAAAATTTTAAATAAAAAATTGTTTTTTTATATCCCTTCATTTCCCCCCCCTCCCTGCCTGTACATCTTTTAACAAAGAATTTAAAAAGAGAAAAAACGATTAATTCAGCATCCAATGAAATCTGATTAACTCACATGTCAGTTGGGTCTGATAGACTCTTCAATGTCCCATACCTAGAGTGCTTCACTCGTGTCTGCAGTGAAACCCTCCAGGTGTTTGATTTTTAAGAATTTTATCATATTATTTTTTCCAATTAACAAGCTTTTATTTTCTCTTCCACCCCCTATTCCAACTGAACAAAAAGAAAAACAGAAAAAGTTACCTCTGCTCTTCCATAATGCAGAGTCAAGGGAAACAGATTTCATCATGGCCCACGTCCCACAATGTACTTCTCAGCATTTTGAATCCATCTGTTAGGAAGTAGGTAGCCTACTTCATCATGGGTGTTCTGGAATCATACTTGATCCTCCCATCCGTCAGAGCTCTTCAGCCTTTCAGGGTTGTTAGCCTTCATCATATTGTTTTCTTCATGTAAATTGTTTTCCTAGTTCTGCTCCCTTTATTCTGCATCGGTTTATAATGATCTTCCCAGTTTTTTCTCTATCTATCCTCTTCCTCATTTTCTTACAGGATGATAATCTTTGTCACATTCATATACCTTAACTTGTTCAGCAATCCTCAATTGATTGGCATCCCCTCAGTTCCCTCTTTGCTACTTACTATGAAAGGAGCCGCTATCAGTAGCTTTGTACATGAGCATCCTTTTCCTCTCTCTTTGATGTCTTTGGGGTATGGACCCAGCAAGGATATCTCTGGGTCGAAGGGAATGCATACTTTAGAGACTTGAACTCAATGAGCCTGTTTCTCCACAGCCAGGTCAACATTGGTCAGTTCCTCCTTTATCAAATCCTCTTTTATTATTCCTCTTACCCATCTGATGTGTGGGAGGTAGGACCTGAAAGATGCTTTAATTTTTATTTCCCTAATCATTATTGACATTTTTGGTTATTTTCTCTTATATAAGAGCGTTTTACATGTGGTTATTGATCACCTGAATTTCTTTCCTTGAGAACAGCATCTTCATATCCTCTCACCATTTTTGTGTTGGGGAATCCTCTTGGTCTCATAACATTCTGTAGGTACCCATTTGGCCTTAGCCCTCACTCTCTCTACCCATTTCCCAACTTATTTTCACATTACACATTTTTCTGGATGGTCTTTCTGTTTGCCTTTTAAGAATCTGAGCTGGTCTGTGAGCTCCCTGTGCAGCCACAGTGGTCTCTTTTCTGAATCCTTTACATTTTTAACATCAAAATTTCATGCTTGAGTAACTTCTGTCACCTCTGACTTTTCCTGTAGATTCTTAGCCCAGGGGATCCTACTTTTCTTTCTTGGGGAGGCTTTGGAATCTGATCTCCCAAGAACCTAGCTTTCAAAAAAGCCAACTTCACCCCTCCTTAACTATCATCAAAACTGGTTGACCAGACAATGATTTATTAAGTGACAAAATGGGAGAATTATAGCTTCTTCCTCCGCAAATTGTAAGGATCAAACAAGATAATGATTGTAAAGGCTTCCTGGTGTACCTGGCATTTAGTAAGTTCTATATAATGTTGACTCCCCCCTCCCCCTCCTCCTCTTCCTACTCTTACTACTACCACCACCACCACCACCACCTCTTCTTCTTCTTCGTCTTCTTCTTCTTCTTCTTCTTCTTCTTCTTTGTCTTCTTCTTCTTCTTCTTCTTCTTCTTCTTCTACTATTACTACTACTAGTACTACTACTACTACTACTACTATTACTACTATCTGAAGAAAGGCAAAAGGCTGTCCCTGCCCTTAAGAAGTTCACTGTCTAAAGGGGAAGACAACAAGCAAATAGATACAAAAAAAATCAATGTTCAGAATAAAGAGGAAGCCATGAACAAATGGAAGGTACTAGAATGAAGAGGGCTCTGGGGAGACTTCCTGGAGAAGGAGGATTTTAGTTGGGACTTGAAGGAAGCTGGGGAGCTCAGGAGGCAGAGATAGAAGGGAGAAACAGGTGACAGTCAGATAAAATATCAGGACCTCAGAGATGGACGTTCTTGTCCATGGACCAACCATGAGGCCAGGGAGGGTCACTGTATTAGGGGGAATGGGACCAGTTCTGAAGGGCTCTGGATGCCAAACAGAGCATTTTGTGTTGGAGCCTGGTCGCCTGGTCATGATGGGTAGCCACTGGAGTTTATTGGGTGTGAGGGTAGATGGGTAACATGATTAGACCTGGGCTTTAGGAAAGTCACTTCAGTGGCTGGAGGATGGACTGGAGGGGAGAGAGCCTTGAGGGGGCCAGACTGCCCAGTGCCTATTGCAGTAGTTCAGTCATGAGGTAGCCAGGGCCTGCACCAGGGTAGAGCAAGGTCAGAGGAAAGAAGGGAGTATATTCTAGAGATGCTGCAAAGGAGAATTCAACAGGCTTTGGCGCTGTATTGGGTCTGGGGGTGAGAGAGAGTGAGTGGGAAAGGAGGGTGTTGCCCTCTACAGTAATAGGGGAAGGTAGGATGGCGGAGAGTTTAGGGGGAAAGATATTGAGTTCTGTTCTGGAGGAGTTCAGTTGAAGATGTCTCCTGGACATTCAGTTTATCACATCTGAAAGGCAGCTAGAGATATGAGATTGGAAGTCAGGAGACAGAATGGGGCAAGAAAGGTAGAGTTGAGATCATCAGCATAAAGAAAAGTCAATCTAGGGGAGCTGGTGAGATCACTGCTGTCTGCTTCAGTTTCCTCAGCTGTTAAATGGAGATGATAACACCTCCCTTGCAAAGTGCTCATAAAGGATCAAATAATAGCATTCAATTATAATTTATAAGTAAATTAGAAATGATTCTATTCAATGATAAGGTGCTTTGCCAACCTTAGCACCCTATATAAAAGCTGACTGCAGCCCTATTGCTGGCCCCCATGTGGCTTTTGCTTGGGCCACCCTTCCTGTGCCTCCCCCACTGGATCCCCTATGTTGCACCGCACCTACCTCCCCAAGCAGGCCAGCACTTACCAATAATAGCAGCTATAGTAATTCGCTTATGTTTCCCCAAATAGCATTTTCAAACTTGCAAAGTGTTTTAGGGACAGGACCTCATCTGATCCTTCTGATTCTACATTCCTGAGTGAGCTGGGGGTGTGGGTACCAGAGAGGCACACCTCACTGACAGCTGCCCATCCACCTTCTACCTGAATACTTTTAGTGATGGGTTGCTCACTCCCTTGCAGGACATTGGCCCATCTGTTGGTATAGGGTAGGGATACGGCATAAGCTGTGACTTTCAAGACAAACGCTATTCCTTTTATCTCTTCTCATTCTAAAATTTGGGGATAATCTGGGGAGCTGGGAGGTGAGCAGGAGTGTATATGTGGTGGGTAGGTAGGCAGGAGGGTGGAGGTCTGGAATGAAGGATGCAATCAAGAGCAAGGTTGACTTTGGACAAGTCACTCACCCTCTCTGTGCCTCAGTTTCCCTATCTTTTAAATAAGGGAGTTGGGCTAGATGGTCTCTGAAGTCCCTTCTGGCTCTGAATCTAAGCTTCGATAATCCTAAATCCCTTTTCCCACTCTGTGTCTCATTTTCCCCACCTGTTAAATGAGGGGGTTAGGTTAGATGGTCTCTGAAGTCCCTTCAGCCCTAGATCTATGTTCCTATGATTCTATGACCCTAAGAAGGATGGGGAAGGTGAACTGGGGGAGTGGAGACAGGCACATTTGTCTCCAGGAGTGGGTCTGGAGATGGGTGTCAGAGGGAGCCTGGAACAGAACTTTAATGTCCACTCAGTCCACATCTCTCAAGCTTGATCTTCTCTGCAGAAACCCAGGCATGGGCAGGGAGGCAGGAGGGGAGCCAGGGCAGGCTAGGCAGACTCCCTGGTCATGGCCACAACCCCCTTTTCCTCAGGGAGAAGCCTGAGGAGCCCGGATGGACTGGAATCGAACTCCTTCCCCTCCTGGGGACCAGCAGCCAAGCGAAGCCCCTCCTCACCCCAGCTGTCCCTCTGGGATCCCTGTGGCCTCATCCCCTCTCAGCCCTGGGGCCAGGAAGACCTTGAACCTTGACTCCATCTCAAGTCACATCCCTCTCCCCCTGAGCCAAGCTGGGGCCAGAGTTAGGCCCTGGTCCTTGACTCCCAGGGAGCCGGGCACTGCTAGGGAAGCCATCCTTCGTCCCACTAGTAGCCCTGTGCCCAGGAAGCTCAGTTCGCTCTCCTTTACCCTCCACCACCACAGCTACTGGGAGGCTGCCTCCATCCCAGGATCTTCTCAGCAGGAGGCGGCTATTAGAGATAGGAAAGAGGGTACCCAGGTGAAAGGGGAATCTCTCATCCAGGGCCCACCCCCAGCTTCTCTTGCTCCCATCAACAGGGCACGCTCTGTGAGTCCTGGAAACCCCAATCCCGTTAGGCCCACGGGGGCCCCTGTTTTGGAGAAGCCCCTACTGACTTCACATCTGGCCCTTTCTTTCCAGCCACGCTCAGCTCAGAGCCCACCAGCCCCTCCTGGCATAGGGCTCCCATTCCGATACATTTCCCAAACACCCAGCCCAGGCTCCCGAGGGAGAGTGGGGACCCGGCACTTGGCCATCCCCAGGCTCCGGCTACCATCTGGAAGAGGCATCCCAGCCTCGGGGATATTCAAGTCACAAAGGATCACATTGGCCAGGCCAGAAAGGGCTGATAACCCAGTTGTCACCCCAGCCACAAACACCAATCCATCCCCAGCCACGCTAAGTACCATTATGGATCCAGCCATGCCAGGGATAGCTGCAGGCTCAGCCAGGTCAGACGTAGGCCCAGGCCCAATGGAGTTCAAAGCAGCCACTGCAGGTGTGGCTGCAGCCAGGAGCCCAGCTCCCCTACCCTCAACCAGGGCTGAAGAGGACAGGGCCTTGTCAAGGAAGAGTGTCACATTCTTCCAAGTCTTGGAACCAGAGAAACAGGGCACAGCAGGGAGCCGACCCAGTCCACTATCAGCCCTTAACCCAGCAGCAGACCTTGCCCTGCATACCCCACATGCCCACGCAGCCAGGGTTGTGGCCGCCTCAGGCCCACGGAGAGGCTCACCAGCCTCAACCTTAGCAGCCCTAGTTCTGCCTCTGTCCAGCAGCATCACAGCAGAGCCAGGCAGAGTTCTATCTACACAAGGGATACTCCCAGGCCCAGCCCAAGTAGACTCAGCCAACACCATTCTCATGCTAGACAAAAGCACCAGCACCCTGGCAGCCCCAGCAGACCGGGGTACTCTGTGTACTGCAATGGTCCTGGCCACATCCCACGCAACCAGGAGCCTGGCCTCAAAAGATGCCAAGGTTGTCTTCACCGTGCCAGGCATAGATACATCCTCAGCCTTGCCAGGAGCAGCCATGGCCCTGCCCATGCACAGGAGAGCCCAGCCATGCACAGCAATGGTCTTGGTTACCCCAAAGAAAGCCACACAACACAGAACCATGATTGCCCAGCTGGCAGATAGCGACATGGCCCCAGCCACTCCAGGGAAAGCTTTTGAGGCCCCTATGCGTGCTGTTGTTCCAATCGTGGCAGACATAGGCTCCATCCTAGGCACACTAGACCACACCTTGGAGCCAGGCACCCCTGAGTCAGAGGAGGAAGAGGCCACAGCTACCGCCCAAGCTTCAGCTGCCAAAAGCACCACTGACCTGGATGCCCTGGACCTGGCGATGGCTCATAAAGGTAAATCAATGGGAATCTGGCACTTTGGGGCCAGGCTGGTTAGGAAACGTCCATGTCCAAGGCTGGGGAGAATCTCAGAGGCTTGGAGGCTAGACCCAGAGAAAGAGGCCTGGGCAGGGGGCAGCTTAACCTAGAGCTGGTGGATATGGATGGAGAAAGGGCAATGACATCTTTAGATCACCTCCAGCTGAGGTGCAGCACTTCCTGGGAGGACCTAACAAGAGCTTGCTGAGCCCAGGCCACATGCAAGGAGGCCCCCTGCTGTCTGTGGGGGTGGAGGGGTGGCTGCCCCTTGCTCCCTCCAAAAGTCAGGAAGGGCTGGTGATAGGAAGGAGGGGCAGAGCTAACATCTCCATCCTCCCGCCCCCAGCCACGGCAAGTCACCAAGTGGTTACTGAGCTCCTACTGTGTGTGCCAGGCACTCTGCCAAGCCCTGAGACTAAAAAAGAGAGATAAAAGGCAGTGGTCACCCTCCAGGCGCTCCCTGTGCAGTGGGGAGGCAGCATGCACACAACTAGGTACACACAAGCCAGTGGAGATAAATTGGGGAGAATACACAGGGGGAAGGCACTAGAATGAAAGGGGATCGGAGGAAGCTCTGTGTAGATGGTGAGACTGTAAATGAAACCTGAAAGAAGACTACAGGGAAAGCCTTCCAGGCATGGAGAATGACCAGTGCAAATGTGCAGAGGCTGGACATGAAGGTCTCTTTTGAGGTACAGCCAGGAGGCCAGGGTCCTTAGATGCCAGGGTATATGGAGGTGGAGCAGGTGTGAGAAGTCAGGAAAGGTGGGGGGGCTGTAGTTTGTGCTGGCTGAGGTGGGCCCTTCTTTACACAGACCCAGGTGACTATCTGGTTTCACAATCATTGCTGTTTCAGGAAAGGGTTCACTTTGTAGCTTGGTCCCTCAAAGGCTGACTTCCATTGATCCTTTCTCTGATCTGACTTTTCAGAGTTACAACCACTGCGACATAACTGGCTTATGAAGATGGAAGGATTCTCTTGGCAGTTTAGAGGTGAGTTTAGGACCAACCTCTGGAGTCCTACTTGGAATACCTTGTAAAGGAGTGAGCTCCCTGTCTTTGGAGTTATTTGAGCCAAGGCTGTGAGGCCTCCTGCCTGAGGGGCTGCAAAGTACAGTCCTGTACTGGGGAGATGAGATGGTCCCTGGGCTTAGGGAACTGTTGAGGTCACTCAGGTTCACTCCTGGACCCTGTCCCCTCAATGGTCCCTAAGGGCCTTTTCCGTGAACCTCCTTAATTTCAGAGGTGAGAGTCAGGGAAACCTAGGAGGTCTTGGAGCCAGCTTCTGCTCTTTGAGGTCATACCCAGGTCCTCAGATATTTTGCTTGCCCTGGGGAGGGGCAGGGCTGGCCTTTCTAAGCACCTCTCCTCTGCTGTGGTTGTGCCAAGAGCTCATCACAGATGTCAGGGGAGGATGGACCTTTGGGGTCCCAGGAGCCTTAGAGATTTGGAACTAACTGCCTAAGGCCACACAGCAAATTCATCTCAGAGTTTCACCCAGAGCTCTGACCTCTGGGCTCTCAATCTGATCAGGGCAGGACCAGAAGGGACTTTGGGCTCCTCATTCTGCAGATTAAGAATCCTCCTGATAAGCCCAGTTATGTCCATCTGAGCCTCACAAGAGAACTTGGCGGGGGGGAACAATGCCAGGACTTGTGGCCCTATTTGACGGATGAGCAGACCGAGGCCAGGTCAGGGGAGGCCAGGGAGGCCGCAGGGTACTGATCATGGCTCCTGGCTCTGATACTGCTCATGCTGTGACCCTAGGGCAAGTCCCTTCCCCTCACTGGGCTTCAGGATCCTGGTCTGTAAGATGAGGGGGTTGGATGAGCTGATTTCTGAGTTCTCTTTCGGCTCTGACATTCTATGACTTGACCAACTCTGTGTGAGTTCATGGTGGGACTTAGCCACTTCATTTCTCTTCTATTCCCTCTGCCCCTTCCCTCCAGTCCAAGACTGGTTCCTAAGGAGAGCAGGCAGCTCACATGTGAACATGCACATGCCCAAGCATGCCCCTCCCTACTGGGCACTGAACCCCCCTTCCCAGGGACAGCACAGCGTGGGGCCAGGAGAGCCTTAGATTTAAAATGAGAGGACCTGCTTTGCCACTGCCCTCTTGCATGATCCTGGGCCAGTTCCTTCCTCAATTTCCTATAAATGAGGGAGTTGGGCTTCCAGAAGGTAGAGTTGGCAAGTGACCACACCCCAGGGGGCTGGGAGACACATCATCTAGTATGCCCCCCTCCCTTTGAAGTTGAAATTTAATAGCAGTGGCTCCTTTGTATACAGCTTTGTGAGGAAGGGAGGGAGCAGATTCATGGTCCCATCTTACAGTTGTGGAAGGTGAGGCTCAGAGACGTCAGTTGACTTGGTACTCATTAGCTAGTACTAATAGTAACAGTAGCGATTTCTGTTGTTTCCTGTTCTATTGTTACTGGCTTTGCCTGTCTGTTGTAACTGGCTCCTTGCCTAGGGTCTTCCAGGTCTCTGCCATCAGAGGGACATTGGAGACCCAAGGCTCAGACTGCCCCCACCCCAGCCTCTGGCCAGCTCAAGCTTCCTCAAGGGTCTGCCTCTTCTCCCCAGGCTGAGTGAGGAAGGGACAGAGGGGGAAAGGAGGCGGGGTCCCTCGCAGGGGTATGAGGATGGTCATGGGGATGAGGGGGGAGGATCTGCGGGATGGTTAACATGCGCGTCACGTGGTGCCGGTGGCAGATCCCAGTAGTGACGGCAGTGCAGCTGAGGCATCCTTCCTTCCTTCTCTCCTTCGCTGTCTGCCTGCCTGCTTCCCTCTCTCCCCATCTGAGCCTGCTGCTCCAGGCCAAGAGTGAAGGCAAGCAGAGGAGGGAGGGTGGCTAGGGCCAGGGTCGGGCTCCCCTTGTCTGAGTGGGGAGCCAGAGCCACCAGCCCTCCACACCCCGCGCCCGGCCCCCCCCCCCCCCACACACCAAGAGCATCTCCAAAGACAAAGGAGGATTCATGTCCAAAGGTAGGGACCGGGTGCAGGGCTGGGCCAGGAGGGAAGGGGACAGATAGGGTGGGGGTCTGCCTGCCACCACCAAGGCCATGGCTGCCACAGCAGCCACCGCCCGGCCCTGCCCCCAGAGACCGGCAGGAGGGCAGCTTCATGGATGTGCACTCACACACACTCACACACACACACACACACACACACACACGACAAGATGCACATACGAAGAGGCAGATGAGCTGGGTGGGGGAAGATGAGGGTGGGGGGGCTTTCCTCTTTCATTCTCATTCCTCTTCCCTCCCCACCCCTCAGGCACCTACATGTAGAGACAGGCTTGATAACACAAGGCAAGAGACTCAGGGTACCGGTGCTCACATTCACACACACACACACACACACACACGTGCACACACACACACACACACACACACACACAGGCTCCTGGAGGAACCTACAGTGACACATGTCCACCCTGAGGCCCTGACATGGATGTGTTCGTACTAGGCACATCTCAAGGACACGCTCACACACAGAACATACACAGACCCCCAGCTGTTACACACACACACATACACACACACACACACACACAC
>JAQQSW010018138.1:0-11312 GCA_028646575.1 Pseudocheirus occidentalis | reverse complement strand
TCTCTCTCTCTCTCTCTCTCTCTCTCTCTCTCTCTTTCTGTCACTCTCTTTGTCCCTTTAATTTCACTCAGCTGGTAGCTAGGCCCAGACTGTGCTAGCCGCAGCAATGGACTACAGAAAAATACATACCAAGTCAGGTGCACAGACTTCTGGATGCTGCTGGGTGACTGTAGTACTGGGAAGAAGATAGCACTGTCGTGGCCTGAGTAAGAGACTGGGGGCTTTCTTTCCACCTCTCAGGCCAGGACATCTCCCCTTTCTTCCCCTTTTCTCTATTGCCTAAAGTACGGGACCCATTGCTCTCATAAGAGGCCCTACCCATCCATCAGAATCAGGAACAGGGAATAGGTAAGATGCAGAATCTATCCAACTTTTACTTGGTCTTTGGGTAGAGAGTGTTTTTTATTGAAATGTTGGGTCTTGCAGTGCCTAGCAGAGAGCTCAGACACAATAAATGCTTATTGAATGAGTAAGGGACTCAGGATGGGTTGAGAACTCCCTGAAAGGAGTAGGACTTGAGAGGTCTTTTTCTAGCTCTCCCTCCCCTGTGTTTTTCCCTTTCCATTCATCAGTAGCCACTCATTCCCATCCATTCTTTCCAAGGATGAGAAGGGAGCAAGACAAGACTAAGGAGAAGCCCAGGACTGACTTTCAGAGGTTAAAAGACCACTTGTCAGGGATGTTGTAGAGCCTGTTTGTGTTCAGGTCAGGGCTAGAATAAATTTCCTTTGAGTTGGCTTTCAACTTTGAGATATTGTGGTTCTAGGACTGTAATATAACTCTTGCCCCACAGAAATGATCTAGCTCACTCCAGAAGGCCAGGGCAAATAACTGCCCCAGGCTCCAGGCACACCAGAGGCCTGCCCAGATTATACCCTGTGAATTCGGCCTTATGGCCCTCAGAAAATCAGTCATAAAATCAAAGGTTTAGAACTGGAAGAGACTTAGAGGGCAGTGAGTCCAACCCCTTCATTTTGTAGATGAGGAAAACGAGAATCTAAGAGATAAAGTGATTTGTCTGGTGTTATATGGCTCGTGAGTGTCTGAGGCAAGAGTCAAACAGATCCTGACTCCAAATCCAGAGCTCCATCTACTACCCCATGACCATGTAGGGTCAACAGCTCTAACCACCCATCAACACCGCGAAAGGAGAAAAACTGAGACCGATGTAGGTGGTACATCATATACATATATATATTTTTAAAGAATACAAAACTGTCCCTCAAAGATGGTGGCCCTTTGGGCTCACCCAGCTGCCCCATCCTCCTCTTGTCCTTTGTCCAACTTCTGCCCACCATTCTGTATCATGCAAACAATGTGGGTGAGGTCTAAGCTTCGAGTCAATGTCTCCAACAGCATCTCATCCTTCTGGACACCCTCCATGAATTCCTACAAAGACAACTCACCTAGAAGGGAGGGAAGAAGAGGGCATCAGTCTCTGAGTGTGTGGCTGTGGTGACAGTTGACAACAAGGAGCAGAGGTAGAGCAAATGGACCAGTAGAAGGAAAAAGTCCAGAGCACAGGGTTAGGGTATGGGAATCAGTAGAGAAGGGGTCAAAGGACCAGGGATGAGGCAAAGGAAAGAGGTCTGGAGGCAAAGGGCAGAAGGCAGGATTAAGGCTGTAGGGTCAGCCGAAGGGAGGCTAATTGGGGATGGAAGTGAGAAAGTCAGCTAGAGTTTTAGGAGAGTATGTAGAGACATAGGAGTCAAAATCATAGAGTTGGGATGTGGGAGCTTAGAAGAGTCCAGGACCCATGGCCAGGGTTGGGGATAACCTCTAGAAGACAATATGGAACCTTGGACCAGGGCTTGAATGGGTGGATAGAAGGGCATGTGGATGGACACTGGATATGGAGGAGAGGGATAGAGTGGAAGAAGTAAGATCCCAACTGTGTCATCCCTCTCCCAACAAGGCTACTCCTCACCATCCCCATTGATATTAATCTTGGCAAACACTGTGTCAGTGAACTCCTCTGCACTCATGGCTGAATGGCTGCAAGGGTTGATGGCTCTTATGGCCTACAGAAAAATAACAGAAGAGGGGAAGAGATGAGGGAAAGGGAGGACTGGAGTTGTCAGAGACACCGAGAGGACAAGTCAGCAGAAGGGATGCAATATCAGGATTTAGAAAGCAGGTGGCAGAGCAGGACAAGTTGTCAGGGTTTTATAGCACCTACAATTAAAATCTGGAAAGAATTTAATTTTACATTAATTCTAGTAGCTTGTCCTTATATAATCTGCCTTGACTACAGTCCCATCTGTGCCAGATAAGTGTAAACTTGGAATAGCGTTTTTCAAAAAGAGTTCTGGTTTTGCCTTTGCAAGCTGCAGGAATGAGAAAGACAATTGCCTTCTTTGCTTGTGCACTGGAAGGAATGAGATGATTTCCAAATACTTGGGTTTCTTGTCAGACTGCTGTCCCTAACAGAGGAATTATTGCAGTGTTTCCCACAGAGTCAATACCCTCTCCAAGTCAGAAAGTATGGAGGTCCTTCTTCATGCATAGGAGGAAATTAGATTCATTACTGGTTAGTAGGGCCTTGCAGCTCGAGTCACCATATATCTGGTGCTGCTGGGGGACAGGAGAGGAACTTTAGAGGTCATCTAGGCCAGTCTGGGGGCAGCTAGGTGACATGACAGATAGAGGGCGGGGCACAGGGTCAGGAAGACCTGAGTTCAAATCTGTCCTCTGACACCTACTAGCTGTGTGACCCTGGGCAAGTCATTTAACCCTGTCTGCCTCAGTTTCCTCATCTATAAAAATGAACTGGAGAAGGAAATGGCAAAACCCTTCACCATCTCTGCCAAGGAAACTCCAAATGAGATCACAAAGAGTCAGATGAGACTGAAAAGATTGAACAACAGCAATCCCTCCTGATGGCCTGCTATCAGTGGGGTCTCTAACTGCTTTTCTCTATTCCCCCCAATCCTTTTTCCTGGAGAAGAGGAACAGTGACTTAAGGGTGGGGAAAGAGAGGGAAGAAGGAAGGGAGCTTGGCTTAGCAACATGGAGAGGGTACAGATGAAACTTAGAAGAGACAGAGACAAATTGGTTGTTTGTTCCGATAGAGTGTGAGCTCCTTGTGGGTAAATACAATGTAAAATCCTGGAATCTCACGAGTTAGAAGAGCCTCTAGACAGTGGTTCTCAACCTTCCTAATGCCACGACCCTTTCATACAGCTCCTCATGTCATGTCGTGGTGACCTGCAACCATAACATTTTCATTGCTACGTCTTAACTGTTATGAATTATAGTGTAAATATCTGATGTGCAGGATGTATTTTCATTGTTACAAACTGAACATGACCCACAGGTTGAGAACCACTGCTCTAGAAGCTTCATAAAATGAATCAGATGCCCTTCACCTGCACCTTCCCCTGCAGCTCAGTGACTCTCTGACTTCCTGACTGCTCTCATCCCATTTGAGCCGTCATTCAGCACAGAATTCTTTTATTTCTCATGCCTTATATCTCTCTGTATTTCCCACAGTGCCTCACCCAGGGCCAAACGCACAAATGATGCTCCGTTTATAACCATAAAGAAGAATACTGGGCTTAGAACGAGAAGACCCGAGTCTGATCTCATACGAGCTAATCCTTTCTTTGGGCCTCAGTTTCCCCATCTGTAAAATGAAGGCATTTGGCTAAATGATCTCCAAGGTCCCTTCGACCCCTGACAGTCCATACTTGGTGTCTCACACTCTATGTGCTAAGTTTTCCTCCATCTCTGGAATTCTCCGTCCTGTGTATTCCAGCACTCTGTGCTTTAGTCCTTGGAGCCCTGACATTCTGTGTTGTGTGTTCTAGTATTGTGTGTTCCAAGGCCCCTTCCAGTCCTGACATTCTATGTTGTGTGTTTTAGCATTGTGTGTTCCGAGGCCCCGTCCAGCCCTGACGTTCTGTGTTCTGTGACATAACATTTTATACACTACGGTCCCTTCCAACTCCTGATATCACACGCTGTGTTCTAACCCTTTGTTCTAAGGTGCTTCCAGCTATGACGAGCCATGCTCTGTGTTCTAATGTTCTATGTTCTAAAATCCCTTCCAGCCAAACCCCTTCATTTTACAGGTGGGAAAGCCGAGGCTCAGAGAAGGGATTCCCTTGTATAAGTCACAAAGTGAATCCTTTCCAGCTCTGACATTCCATGCTCTGTATTTTAAAACTCTTATGTTCTAAATTCCTTCCTGCTCTGACATTCTCTGTCAGCCAACGAACATTTATTAAATGCCTACTGTGTGATCAGCAATAGAGATACACAGAAAGGGAAAGGGCAATCCTTGCTCTTGAGGAGCTTGGTCTCTGGGAGATTCCAATCATGTGACCTCACATGTCTAAAGTTCTTTCTTTCACCTCGATTCTCATTTGATCCTCATTAATAACCCTGCAAGGCAATGATAATAACAATAATTCACATGCACAAAGAGCTCTAAGATTTGCAGAACACTTTCTTCACGATGACAATGTGAGCTTGGTAGTAGACTCATTATCCCTTTTTTATAGATGAGGAAGCTGAGGTTCAGAGGACAAGTTACTTGCCTAAGGACGCTCAGCAAATCACTGAGAGAAGAGTCAGAGCTTCAATGCCTAAATCACTGAAATGTAGAAGTGCAGGCACCTCCTTGTCTAGTTCACTCCGGACTAGAAAATGAATTTACACTATAGACATCCTCAACAAGTGGACATTTGGCCTTTTCCTGAAGACTTTTAGGGCAGGGCAACTACTGACAGAATTCAGCCCACCCCACTTTGGGGCATTTGTCATTGCTGAGGAAGCCACTTCTGACATCAAGCCATAATGTGCCTCTTTACAGCTTCAGAGAATCACAGATTTAGAGGTGAAGGGGACCTTGGAGGCCACTGACTCCAAACCCTTCTTTGTACAGATGAGGGAAGTCGAGGCATGGAGAATCCAGGTCTGAAGCTCTAACCACTACAAGACACTGTCTTACTTCAAAGTAGGATCTAGAGCTGGAAGATACCTCAGAGACCCTCAACTCTGATCCCCTAATCATATACATGAGGAAACTGAGGCCTGGGGAGGGTGATCAACCTTCCCAAGGTCACGAAGGTGCTAACCATCAGAGATATCTGAAAATTTACTCCTGGATCTGACCTCTGGGGCTAAACAGAAGAAGTCCCATCCCTCTTCTATATGAACCCCCTCAAACACTTGATAGCACCTACCAAGTCCCTCTTGAGTCTTTTCTCCTCCAGGGCGCACGTCCTTAGGTCTTTCAATTGGACCTCATACTGCTGAACATGGACTGAAGACCTTCGACACACACCAGAGTCCCTTCTCTCAAGGAGCTCACCTTTTGCCAGTCACCGTCCTCTGGACACCTTCCAGTTTAACAACGTCCTTCCCAAACTGATGTGACTGCAAAGTGGACAGAGCACTACACCTGGAGCCAGGAAGACCTGAGTTCAAATGTGGCCTCATACAAATATATGAGCTGTGTTAAAAGTCTGTCATGGGCATTGGTTTTTCTTCATAGAGTCAGATGTTAAATATTTGTCAGTATACCACTGACCAAAGGTTAAGTAGGATGTTAGAAAATAGGATTATTTTAATCTCCTCCCTTCTCCAAAAACTCTAAAAGGAGTTCTCCTTAGTCTGAAATATCACACAAGGACTAGAGATAGTCTTCTCTTGGGCTCAGTCTAGGAAAGGGGTCTGGAGCTATATAGTCTAATCTTAAGCATTATGAAGGGCTAGCTTGGATATGGTCATTCACAGAGTAAGGGAAAAGATTTCACAGTTGGTCTACAGCTTTTTTCATTTTATATATGGTCATTCACAGAGGAAGGAAAAGGACTTCACAGTTGGTCTGTAGCTATTTTCCTGGTACAGGGGATCAAACAGGAATTTCCCAGGATGCTTGCCAAGGTTATTGAGATAACTGGGCCAGTCTGGGCTGAACCAGACTATCTGATCACCTTATCTTACCTGGATGATGCTGAGCAGCTCCCCTCAGTCAAAGCAGACCAAATGGGGTCACAAAGAGTCAGGCACAAACAAAATAACTGAAAAACAACAACAAAATTGTAACAAATAATTTCATTAAGCAAAATGATCAATAGGTTAGCCCTATCTGAAAATGTGATTCTCATTCCATACCTGTAGTCTACCAATTCTCTGGCAAGAGGAAGGAGAAACAGTACACTGTCAGTCCCCTGTTGTCATAATGGCCCAGCTCACTTCTGCCCAATAACCAGGTCTTAGATGTTTGACCCAATAAGACCTGACCCTATCTATAAAGATAGAGAGTACCAGCACCTTGGACACTATGGTGAAATGTATGAAGTACATTCCAACATCTATACAACAAACACTTACGAATTCCTACTATATACTCAACAATGTATTAAGTATGAAGGACAAAACAAAAATAATTAAGCCATGGTCCTTTCCCCCCTTAAGGAACTGATAACCTAGGGATTTAAAACGGATACACAAAGTTTAGTTAGGACCCATATTCCTTCCTCCCTCCACCCCACCCCCATCACTACCACTGTACCACCTTTTCCTTGGGTGCTTCTTCTTCATCAGATCCCACGGGCAGCTGCAAGCCTTGCCATGTGCTGCCCTTCTTCTTCTCCCCCACCCCCACTGAGGAGGCAATATGATGGAATGGATGGAATTCTGGACTTGAATTCAGGAGAGACCCACGTTTGAGCCCCTTCTCTGACACCAGCTATATAAAGACATGTAAATCTGCTATCCCAAGATCCCAAGATCTTCCAGTCTTCACTTTTCTGAGACTTAGGTAAACTGGGAATAAGAATGCTTTCAAAAACTATCCAATAGGGCTATTTGAGGAAATCTCTTTGAAAAGCATAAAGCTTTTTAGAAATGTGAGCTATTGGGGAGAGTGGATCACCAGCAGTTATGGTGGCTTCCAAAATTATCAACCCATAAGTGCCAAAGACAAATAAAAAATCAGTGGAACTCTCCTGGATTTGGGGGGGACTCTGCTCCCAGAGCAAGAAGTGGTGGAGCCAGCAGCGCTTCAGAGCTCCTGGCCTACAGATCATAGCGGGGCCAAGTGACCATTCAGAGGCTAAGCACTCTTACCTTCATCTGCCTGGATTGGGATCACAGTCTCAAGTACTGGTCCTGAGGTGTGTGACCAGTGAGCCAAAGCTGGTGGGGGCTGTAGAGATGGCACCCTCCTAATAGCTCCAGCAGCTGTGAAAGCCCCAGTGATTTGGGACAAAGCTCTCCCCTTTGGAAACAGAGTTCTGCTGTGACAAAGAGCTCAAAAGTCCAGTACTTGACTGACAACATGAGCAAACAAAGGAAGCAAAGCAAGCACAGCCATCAAACTTTAGATTCCTTTTTTGGGGGACAGAAAGGATCAAAGCATGGAAAAGGAGGAAGACAACACAGTCAGAACTCCTGCACCAAAAGCTTCCAAGAAAAATATAAACTAGTTACAGGCCATGGAGGAATTCAAGAAGGATTTTGAAAATCAAGTAAGAGGCAATGCCAACATGCTTGGCGTGGCCCTGATGGCAACCTGGAGGCTATGCTCTGGGAGATCCTGTCAGAAACAGTGGCTGCACTCCAGGAAGCCCTGACAGCAAGTAATGGCTGCACTTGGAGAGGCCTGGAGGAGTCCTGCTGATCCACCAACCACAAGGGCCATTCCCAGACCCATCACCACAGGGTAGGAATCAATGGAGCAGGATAAGAGACAAAGGCAGGGCCCGTGGCAGGGGCAGCAGTTATTCCTGGGACTACCCAACCACAGCCCGGAAATTTTAATAGCCCCTATTTGAACATCCAGGGACCATGAAGGCAAAGTGAACCCCAGCTGCTCCAATACCCCCAACCTTCAAAACACAGTAATTATTGCCCCAGAGAAAAATTTTAAGCAGGAACCCCAGAGGAAAGGTATGACTAAGGCCCTGCCTCAAAATGGGTAAAAAGCAGACTGCAAAGACAGACTCTGAAATCCTATTACTGTGAGAGGGAGGAACCAAATTCAGAAAGAGAGAGTACTGACTCCACGCACAGCTGAAGCCTTAAAAGGGATTATGACCTGGTCTCCAGCACAGAAAGCATTCCTAGATGAGCTCAAATAGAACTTTGAAATCTGGGTTAGAGAGACAGAAGATAAAATCAGAACCTCTTTTAAAAATAAAATTGTGGAATTAGAAAAACATTACAATTAAGATAACAGCTCCTTAAAAAGTAAAATGTGTGAACTAAAAATGAAATCTGAGCATATGGAAACGGAGCTTCAAAAAATAACTGAAGGGAATAATTTGCTCAAAATTAGAATCAGCCAAATTGAAGAGAATGACTTTATAAGGAACCAAGAATTAATCAAACAAAACATCAAGACTGAAAAATTAGAAAAAGAGGTAAAATATCTCAATGGAAAGATAACCAACCTGGAAAACAGATCCAGGAGTGATAATCTGAGAGTTATTGGTCTACCAGAAAATTGTGATGAAAAAACTGATTTGGGACAATATCTTCCAAGAGCTCATCAATGAAAACTGCCCTGAGATTCTAAAACTAGAGGGTAAAATAGAAATTGGGAAAAATCCACCAGACACCTCTTCAAAGAGATCTCAAATTGAAAAGTCCATGAAATGTTGTGGCCAAACTCCAGAGCCATCAGATAAAGGAGAAAATACTACAAGCTGCCAGAAAGAAACAATTCAGATATCGCGGAACCACAGTGAGGATCACACAGGATCTGTCAGCTTCATTGAAATATCAGAGGAACTGGAATATGATTTTTTGCAACACAAAAGAGCTCAGGTTACAACCAAGGATCACTTATCCAGTGAGTCTGAGCATAATCTACCAGGCAAGTAGACGGACATTCAGTGATATAACAGAATTCCAGACTTTTCTGATGAAAAAGCCAGAGCTCAACGGAAAATTCAACTTCCAATTACACGACCCAAGAGAGACATAGAAAGGTAAATAAGGAAAAAACACAAACACACACACACACACACACACACACACACACACACACACACACACACACACCCCTTGCTATTTAATAAGAGCAAATTGTTTCCATGCCTATATGGGATGCTGATACCTGGTAATATCACAAATTCTATACCTACACTGACATGTAAAAGGGATATCAATAAATACAGGGCATGGGTATAAATTACACAAAATGATGATAAAAATCTTTAGTAAGGGACTACAATGGAAGAAGAGAAAAGAATGAAGCAGAAAGGGGTAAATTATGCTACACAGAGAGGCATAGAAACAATACAGTAGAAGGAAAGAAGGGAGGGAGATGACCATTATATGAGCTTTTCCCTCACTGGTTCTGGTGCAAGGAGGGAATAACATAACTAGTTAAATATAGGACTCTGTTGAGAAGAGATATAAAACTTATCATAACAGAGGGAAAGAGAGGAGCACTACATGAGATATATTCTTATCAATCTTGGTTCAAGGAAGAAATAACATACAATATTGAGTATAAAAATTGATCATATCGTACAAGCAGTAGGAAGGGGGAAGGGGCACCAAAGAGAAGAGGGTTAGAAGGGAGGGAAGAAGTAGTAGAGGAGAAGGGTAGGAAAAGAGAGGGGGTGGATAAGAAGGGAATACTGAGGGAGGCAGCAGTCAAAGGGAAACCTCTTGAGAAGGGGAAAGGAAAAGGGGAAAAATAAAAGCATAAACAGGGGAAGGAATAGGATGGAGGGAAAGACACAGATAGTAATCATAACTGTGAATGTGAATGGGATGAATTCTCCCATAAAATCAAGGCAGATAGCAGAATAGATTAAAAACCATAATCCTACCATACACTGTTTACGAGAAACACATCTGACACAGGAAGATACGCACAGGGAAAAGGAAAAAGAATGGAATAAAATATATTATGCCTCTGTAAAAGTAAAAAAAGCAGGGGTAGCAATCCTTATCTCAGACAAAGCAAAGCAAAAATAGATCTAATTAAAGGAGATAAGGGAGGAAACTATATCCTGGTCAAAGGCACCATCAAAAACGAGGCAATATTATTACTAGACATTTATGCACCAAGTGGTACAGCATTTACGTTCCTAAAGGAGAAATTAAGGATGCTAGAGAAAAAAATAGATAGACAAACTATACTAATGGGGGACTTCAATCTCCTGGTCTTTGAGATTGATGAATCTAATCTCAAAATGAACAAGAAAGAAGTTAGGGAGGTAAATAGAATCTTAGAGAAGATAGATATGGTAGACCTCTGGAGAAAACTGAATGGTTATAAAAAAGATTATACCTTCTTCTGAGAAGTACGTGACACATGCACAAAAACTGACCATATACTAGGGTATAAAAACCTCACAATTCAGTGCAGAAGGGCAGAAATATTAAATGCATCCTTCTCAGACCATGATCCAATAAAATTATATGTAAAAAAAGGGCCATTGGGGGGCGGAGCCAAGATGGCGGTGTAGAAGCAGCAAAGCACCACAGCTCCCACACAAACACGCTAAAAAACCTCATAAAATGGGATGCTAAACAGATTTTCAAGCTCCAAAACTCTCCACAAGACAGAAAGCACATCTGTTGCTACAGGCAGTGCAGCAGGCAGGGCTCTTCACAGCAGTCTGGGACGGGCTGCTGAAACCCCGGCCGGGTCAAGACCTGGGGCATCGGGCTGGGAACCGCGGCTATAGGAGAGTTGATCGGCTGCACTGGAGGCACAATTACCACATCTATCAGTCCAGAAGAAAAAAAGGCTAAGAGAAAGGTCAGTGGATTTTGCTAACTGGGGAGGAAAAGAGCCGGTCCGGCCAAACTGCTCCCAGGGCAAGGAGGCAGCGGGAGGTGGCTGTAGCAGAAGGAACGGCTGAGAGCTGCAGTGGCTTAGACTGGGCTGCTTCAGAGCCCTCGGACTGCAGATAGCAGGGGGGCTGACACAATCCATCGGGGTCAAGGGCTCTTGGGTTGACCAGCCTGGATCTGGATCGTGGTCTTGAGTGGTGGTCCTGCGGTGCACTTTCAGTGAGCCAAAGCTGGGGGGAGAGCTGCAGCATCCCACTAAGAGCTCCAGCAGCTGTGAGGGCCCCAGCGATTTGGGACAGAGCTTTCCCCCTCCAGGAAGCAGAGTTCCACAGAGCTAAAAAGCCAAGCAATTAATAGACTGGCCAACATGAGAAAAAGGAAGCAGGCTAGGAACAGCAGTAAAACTCTAGAATCCTTTTTTATGGACAAAAAAGACCAAAGTATGGAGCAGGAGGAAGACAACTCAGTCAGAACTCCCTCACCAAATGCTTTCAAGACACTGGAAGAATGCCTACTAGCTATACATCAACTGAAAAAGGACT
>JAQQSW010018137.1:0-11312 GCA_028646575.1 Pseudocheirus occidentalis | reverse complement strand
AGTAGGCATTCTTCCAGTGTCTTGGAAGCATTTGGTGAGGGAGTTTTGACTGAGCTGTCTTCCTCCCGTTCCATGCTTTGGTCTTTTTTGTCCATAAAAAAGGATTCTAGAGTTTTACTGCTGTTCCTAGCTTGCTTCCTTTTTTCTCATGTTGGCCAGTCTATTAATTGCTTGGTTTTTTAGCTCTGTGGAACTCTGCTTCCTGGAGGGGGAAAGCTGTGTCCCAAATTGCTGGGGCCCTCACAGCTGCCGGGGCTCTCAGTGGGGTGCTGCAGTCCCACCTCCAAGCCTTGGCTCACTGAAAGCGCACCCCAGGACCACCACTCTAGACCACGATCCAGATCCAGGCCGCTCAACACAAGAGCCCTTGGCCTTGATGGATCGCGTCAGCCCCCTGATATCTGCAGGCCGAGGGTTCTGAAGCAGCCCAGTGGAAGCCGCTGCGGCTCTCAGACATTCCTGCTTTTATGGCCGCCTCCCACTGCTTCCTTGCCCTGGGAGCAGTTTGGCCGGACTGCTCTTCTCTTCCCGAGTTAGCAAAATCCACTGACCTTTCTCTTAGCCTTTTTTTCTTCTGGCCTGATAGATGTGGTAATTGTGCCTCCAGTGCAGCTGATCTGCTGTCCTATAAACGCGGCTCCCTGCCCAATGCCCCAGGGCCTGAGCTGGCCGGGTTTCAGTCACGGGTCCCAGACTGCTGCGAAGAGCCCTGCTTGCTGGACTGCCTGTACCAACAGATGTGCCTTCTGTCTTTTGGAGAGTTTTGGAGCTTGAAAATCTGATTAGCGTCCCATTTTATGAGTTTTTTAGCGTGTTTATGTGGGAGCTGTGGTGCTTTGCTGCTTCTATGCCGCCATCTTGGCTCCGCACCCCAGATATCTAGTATTAAAAATAAGTAAACTTGAAAACAGGTCAAGGGGCGAAAATGTAAGAATCATTGGAATCTCCTGAAAACCAAAGCAAAAAAAAAATCTTGATACAATTTTAAAAAATCACAATGGGAAACTTCCAGGATCTTTTAGAATCATAGGACAATGAGAAAACAGAAAGAATCCCCAGTAAATTTATGGAGGGAGGGGAAACAGAGAAACAGAAAGAGAGAAAGAGAGGGGGGGAGGAGGGAGGGAGGGAGAGACAGAGACAGAGACAGAGAGACAAAGAGACAGAGATTCTAATTGAAAACTCCAAGGCATATCATTGTCAAAATCTAGAGTCCCCCAAGTCAATTTTTTTTAAATTACTAAAAGCATCCAAAACCAGTTCATATACCAAGGGACCACAGTCAGAGACAGGTTAGGTTTGGTAGCAATTACCATAAAGGTGGGAACATCCTGGAGTATGATATTGCAAAAGATGACAGATAAGGTCTTAAAACCAAAAGTAGCTTACCCTGTAAGACAAATATACTCCTACAAAGGGAAAATGGATCTTTAGGGCAATAGAGGACTTTGAGGAGAAATTAGCTGGTATGAGGTCATGATGGAGAAGTCCAGGTTCTTAGGGAAATAATGAAAGTTAGGGGAGTAGCTCTCCATTCTCCAAATAGAGGAAGGGGCCTCAGGGGCAGAGGATACTTTCAAAGTATCATTTATAAGTTCCAGGGCTTGAGGTAATCTTCCAGGATGAGGAGCTTTCTGTGTAATGATGGAAAGTCCAAAGAAGTGTAAATGAAATGAACAGATAACTGCAAATGTATTTCTGAAAACTTTATAAAAAAAAGTGAAGAATTTGAATAAATCAATTTTTTTAAAAAAAGGTTTGAGTAAGGCATAAATCAACTCCAAAAAAAAAGCTGAAGCAAAAGGTGAAATTATAAGTGAATTCTATCAAATATTCATAGGATATAATATTATCTATTTGGAGCTGAAATTCACCCAGAGGTCACCTAGTCCTATCCCTTCCAAAAACTCTTACTTCCAATGTTACATAAAGTTATGCATAAGTAGAAAAGTTATCATGCCAAAGTTTCTCTACAATAAAATTAAGGTATTGATACTTTAAACCTTAGAGGGACAGTACATATAATAAAAATTATAATCTGGTATCATTAATGAATATTGATTTTAAACATTGAATATTAGTTAAGATACTATAGCAGCATATTTTAAAAATTTTACTGACCAGTAATGGTCAGTAAATAATCACTATAATGATGAATTAGCTCAATATTATGAAAATTCATAAACATAAGAGGCCATGGATATAATAACTAAATAATAAAAAATCCCATTATTATAACAATCGAGGCAGAAAATTTGATAAATTCCAAACCCGTTTCCATTAGAACATGAATGGAATGAATACATCTGTCTTTACTGTGATAGTTTCTATTTAAAAGCAAGGGCACACATATTAAGAAATGGAGGAAATATTAAAGTTCTTGCAAGTAAGATAAGAAGTAAACCAAGATGACTATTGCCTTCTTAATATATGACATAGTTCAAGAAATGCCAACTATGATAATAACAATATGAGTAAAATTAGGGCATAGGCATAAACAAAATGGAAATAAAATTATTGCTTTCACAGATAGTATGATGGATTAATTGAAGAACTCAACATGAAGCTAAAAAATGAATTAAAATGACAAATAACTAACAAGAAATTAAATATACAGAAATCATCAGTCTTTCTCTACATGTATTTTCAACAAAATCCAGCAGGAAAAGATACAGAAATTTCATTCTGAATATCTATAGAATAGAAATAAAGACAGACCTAAAAATTGAAAGAATATTAATTGTTCATGGCTGGGCAATGCCAATTTAGCAAAATCCAATATTATGCAAATTAATTCAATTTTATACCAGTAGAAACTGCTAAAGGCTTATTTTTTATAGAGCTTTTTTTTAATGTTAAAATTCAGGGTGGCTAGGTGGTGCTGTGAATAGAGCACCAGCCCTGGAGTCAGGAGGACCTTAGTTCAAATCTGACCTCAGACACTTAACACAAAAAAACTAGCCATGTGACATTGGGCAAGTCACTTAACCCCAACTATCCTCCAAAAAAGCAAAAATTTAAAAAATTTAAAAATATTAAAATTCACTTTGAAAAATAAAACATCAATAACATTAAAGGAAATGGAGGTGGAAGGTAATGGAAACGAAGATATATCAGAGGAAGCGTCAGAAGATATATAGAAAAATGATTCTATAGTATAAGAACATGAACCAAGAGTAAATGTTAAAAGATATGGATAATTTCTCAAGGGAAAGAATAAAAGTATATGAAAAAAGGAGAAAGAAGTTCCAAATCACTTATAATGAGAAAAATGTAAATTAAAATAAACCTGAAGTTCCATCTCAAAAGCATTTGCTTGGCAAAGATAAAAGGAAAATTGCAATTTTGGAGATTTCTGCAAGAGGACAGGTACACAACACTGTCAAAAAATGTATACCAGCTGGTCCAGAAATAATTAGGACCTATTCCTCAAAATTAACTAACTGTACAGAGTCTTTAATGATGATACAATTAATAGTTATCCCACTAGCAGGCCTATACTCCATACAGATCATCATCATCATCATCAATAACAATAACAACAAGCATCTATTAAGTGCTTGTTGTGTTTAAGTTGGCTAGGAGTGTATGTGAAACCATGAGTCTCAATTATGGACTTGGCTAGGAGTAGGAGGATATAAAGAAAGGCAAAGATTAGGTTCCTGATCGAAAAAAAAGAGAAAATATTCAAAGGATAACTTTTCATTATAGTAAAAAACCAGTAACTAAGGAGGTATTCATTGAATGAGTATTGGCTGAACAAATGACGGTATGTGATTGTAATCTGATAGGTTTTGCTGTAAGAGGAGATGGGACAGGATTCAGAAAAAGATATTGGAAAATTCATATGAACTGATACAGAATGAACAGATCCAAGAAGAAATGACCAGTATATTGTATAATGGGTTGGTGGTAGGCTTTGCAAGCTATAAGAATTTCAATTAATGAAATTATCAACCACAATCCCACAGGAACAATGATGAAGCATGCTTCTTATCTATAGACAATATAGATGGATTAGAAGTGCTCATTTTCAGATACGGCCAATAGATGGATTCATTCTGCTTGACTATATTTCTTATGAAGGATGTATTTTTCTTTTTAATTGGGGAGCAGGGTAGAAGATGGCATTAGAAGTAGAAGTGAAAAGTAATGACTCCAACAAAAGAAGAAAGAAAAGAGTTTCAGTGAAACATTTTTAACAAATCACAAGAGAAAAGAAGGAAGCTCAAGGAAGGACACAGACAAAAAGGAAAGTTTACAAATTACTGTGTTGAACTTTTGTCTTTTAAAGCTTTAATAAGCTTACAACTCCACTAAGACTTTTGGGACATAAGGATACTTAAAAAGTGATCTGTACATAATTGAGATTCATGGTTTCACATGGGGTCCTCTTTTGTTCTTTATACATGAAAATGTTAGTGTTTGGTAGTGTTTTTCAGGTTCAGAATTTTTTTTTAATTTTTTAAGTCAGCTCCTTGTCACCTCAACTTGTCTATGGTAACTCCAGAAAGCAAGCTGGACAAATTTCTATCCACAGAGCACTAGCCAATTATGCAATTATGCAATTTCCCCATGATGCAGCCCCTTAAAACTCAAACCTTAAAAGAACATGAACTTAGATGCTCATTTTGCTCTGAATTAGTGCTTCAGTCAAACTGTTCTTCATTGTCCCATGAACACACCTGGCAGATAGCTAATAAGCACTTACCAAATGTCTGTCAACTGACTGATGCCCAGATTCTCACCTGTGAGCCTAAAAAATCATCAAGTTCCAGAGGACTTGAGTATGTTCTCTCCTGATCTGCCTCTTTCTTCACTTGCTAACAGCTTATCTATCCTTCAATGTCCAGCTTAAGTTCCATATCATGTTTCCCCCTAGTGCTCTATGCAATACACTCCCTTGATTCAATTCAGTTTAGTCAAGGAGCATCTATCATGTGCTTACCATGCATTAGGGACTAGTAAGATTAAAAGGAAATAGGAAAGAATCCTCCACCATCAAGGACTTTACATACTACTAGAGTTCTTCCAAAGTAATTATCATATTTATGATATGGTACGCCCATTGTTGATAGCATATATAACTCTGTATAATTATTCATCATTTTGTGTCTCTGTCTAGAAAGCTTCTTCAAAGCAGAAACTGATATGTCTCTTTAGTTTTCCAGTCCCTAATAAGGGTCTGTGAACATACCAATTAATCAATATGTTTTGATGTTGCTGGGCTCAATTTGTAGAGAAAAAAAATAATAAATCCCTGTCTTGATAGGCTTAGGAGAAGATAACCCTGTGGCTAAAATGTGTGTGTGCGCCTCCCCCCCACCACACACACATTTAGTAGATTTTTTTTTCCTTCACAAGGAAAAAGTTAGTGTTCCCATTTTCCATTCTTTATTACCTAATTTCTGAACTTTATTTGGCTGTATGTTGGATCAGTTTGGCTGTATTAGTTAGATCTAACATTTTTCAGCTATCCTAAGAACAAGAAAAGGGGAAGGGTGTATTGCTCTTTGGAGATATATCTTGGAATTCAGAAGAATAAGAATTTATTCCCATACATGGACTTTGGATAGAACCCGTTGTTTCTTGCTGAATCACTTTCTCCAGCTATTGAAATAGAATTAAGGAAACATGCTTTCCTTATAAGTTAACACTATTTTTCTTTAAGAATTTTGAAATTTAGAATCAAGAAATACATCAAAAAGTAACCATTATCATCAATACAAATCAAATAAGTAGGACTTCCACCTCCTTCTATTTTTTTTTACCTTAGATGCAATAACATTTCCAGAGCAAAACAAAATGAAACAAAAAACTCAGTGAGGGTCACAGAAGGTGCGATGGGCACCACATAGTAACTAACTCCCATTTTACATATTCTAGTACTTGTGACAGCTGCATTTTTTTTCCTGATATCTAACTGCTTATTTGAAATGCCAATGACTATAAAAATTTGCAGACATTTTAAAGATGCAAATTACATATTATGCCAAAGTGATTTTAACATGGCTCTATTTTTCACTGCTTATAATTAAATTTTGAGGTAAGAATCTCAGGTTAGCAAATTTTGACCTTTAAGGGAAAAAATGGCAGGCACAGTAAATTGATGAAAAACCATTATGGCATGAGTGTATTTAACTCAAATCACTGCTTTAAATAACAGAAAAAAAGAGGTTTTATAGTGACAGACTTCTTTATCCTAGTGATCCTAATGAGGTTCTAGGAAGATAATATACACTCAATAAATGTTTCTTAATGATTTATTGACAGCCACCAAAATAATATTCCATAACACTTAAATGAAAGAACTTTATGGTGCACCTTATTAGGACAACTGTGTATTCCCACACAAGAACATCCACCAAGTTTACTACCCTTTTTGACCCTTTCTCTTTTCAGTGCATCATCCATGATCATTTTATCCCAGGATAGAAACTCATTTCCCAATGCATCTCCCTGGCTAAGTCTATCTGAGAGGTCATGTGTGTATGGGAAAGAACAATGAGCTTAAAGTTGAGAGAGATGTAGATTAAAATTTTGCCTCTAATATTCAACCTTTGAATAATGGTGTGCAAATCATTTAATATTCCTAAGCCTCACTTTTTTCATCTGTAAGTGGGGACAATCATAACATGCTTAGTACCATTCTCACAGTGTTGTTATAAGGCTTAAATGAGATGATGAATGGAAAACACTTTGCAATCCTTAAGACACTCTATAAATGTCATCATCTTTTACAATCTACCCTCAGTTCTAGAATGAAGAAAATGAAAGAAATATTATTTCTCTCCCCTCCTCACTAGCATGGAAGATACACCAAACTTAAAAATGTTATAATATCTGACATTTAAAAAGTATTCTAAGACTTGCATAATTCTTTACATGTGTTACCTCATTTGATTCTTTGAGTAATCCCTTATGGCAAGTTCCACAGGCATTATCTCATTTTATGGAGGAGCCTACAAGATTGAGAGATCTCACCCACTTGCCCAGGATCACTGAGCTACTATGTGTTCAAGGCCAGATTTGAATCCAGATCTCTCCTAAATCCAAGTATAGTATTCTTTCTACTATACATTTGGCTTTCAATAGGAAACTTGCAGGTCTGGGAGTCAGGAGTATAGTAATACATGTTTAGTAGTGGGCTATTTCTGGGAGGATAAAAAGGGGCATAGTGGTATAGACACATTTAAGTTTATTCTGCATTATTAACATTTTAAAACTAGACAATCAACAAGCCAATAAATCAAGCCCTGATTTGTAGCCCTGAGTTGCAAGATGTAAATGCATATAATGAAAACATAATAATAATAATCAGTTCTCAGGTATAGCTGGCTCCAGCACATCCCTTTTAGGGGTGTTCTTTAATATGTCTTCAAGGATGTTATAATTCAGTCTTTCCCTGAGAGATCATATATCCAGAAGAGGCATGTGAATAAGTGTATAAGGAATTAGGCCAGCATTGAGCGTTCAATTAGATATTTTTCAGTTTGCAGGTTGTATAAAGGCAGCTAGATGCTACGATGGATATACTGGACCTAGAGTCTAAAAGCCCTGAGCTCAGATCCAGGCTTAAACACTAGTTTGATGACCCTTAACTTCTTCCCACCTCAATTTTCTTATCCATGATATTTGACTCTCAGGGTGGTTGGGACGATGAGACAATATTTGTCAAGTGCTTTGCACACCTTGAAGAGGCTAGTAAGGCTACCTATTGTTATTGTATCTGTCAAATCCCACGCTCACAAATTTCACAAGGCTATCCCAAGATAGACTGGAAAAACAAACCAGAAAACATAAGAATGTATCAGAAAGTATTAATATATCTTTATCAAATTCCAACTTATATTCAACAAATGCACATTAAAATCTTGCTATAAAATTCCTCCTAGTTACATGAAGTTGGGTATTCTTTGAGTCAAAAGAGGTTTTCCTCAGGTACTCAACTCATATGTGGATGGTGCATATCATTCATTACATCATGAACATGTTTATTTCCCAATTCTAGATCAGAGAAAGTTCAATCATGACACTTAACCTGTATTAACCTTTAAACTGACCTCTTCATCTGAGTCAGTATAAGGTCTTTGATCTTTTACTATATTCTTAGAAAAATCTGATATTCTGAAATTATTTCCTTGTCTGCTTTTCAAAGATGTCAGGAAAGGTAAAAAGCAAAATTCTCATTCAAAGAAAAGTGCAATTTGGGGATATACCTTGTCCCTTGAGAGTCAACAGAATTCAATTGCTGTTTTTATTGTTATTGAAGACCAAAGATAGATCACAGAATCAGATAAAAATCCATCTAGACACACCTTTGATTCTTCCCACCACTCTGGTGCATTTCATAACCAACAGTCACTTTGTAGAAGATCATAACAATCTCTAAGCTATTTCTCTTGGAAAAGAGGTAAGAAGACAGTATGACTGCACCGCACTACAATATTAAAACATTAGTAATAACATTATTCCAAATTGCCTCAAGTGTTACTTGTGCTTTGTAAAACTGAAATCACATCTCAGGAACTGTGGATGGTCATTGTGTCATTCATACCTTTTATTTTCTTCCTTTCTTTTTTTAAAATAGATTTAACCAGCCAATATCCTCTTCCTCACTCTACCACCATCTCCAATTAAGAACATAAGGGGGAAAAAGTCTTTTACAAAAATTTTTAGTCGATCAAAACAACTTTCCATATTGGCAATGTCCAAATTTTTTTTCCCTCATCATTCTTCACTTTGAGTGCTTCGTTTCTCTATCAGGAGTCAGGCAGCATGAACATCATTATCTTCTGGAATCCTGGCCAGCCATTTCACTGACAAGAGTTCAGCATGGTGGTATTCCATCACAAGTCTATATTATAACTTATTCATCCATTTACCAATTTATGAGCATTCCTCCCCACATTCCAATTCTTTGCCATTTCAAAAAAAGCAACAGATAACTGCACATATCCTTAGAGTGCATTTTGCTTAGCAGTAATCCTTCACTTAATGTAGCCTTCTTTTAATTCTCCCTCTCCTCCTCTTTTCCTCCTATTTCACTGAGTGAAATCTATTTCTGTAGTGAGCTGTATATGTATATGCATTCTTCCTTCTTTTGACCAGTTCAAATGAGAGTGAGATTGAAGTGTCAGTGTCTCCCCTCTATCTCTCCTCCTTGTTCATAAAAAGCCTACTTGTGCATCCTCATTATATGAGATAATTTTCCCTTAGCTTCTTCTACCTCACCCAAAGTGTTTTCTTCTCTCTCTCTTTGTATTCTTTTCTTAAAGTGATCAAGACATACTAGACTCACTGACAGGATTTTTCTAATTGGATTCCCTCTATGAACCTTGATGATAAGGATCAGAGGTGAAAAATGATTGATCATTTCTCCATATTTGAAAACATGCAGCTTATCCTTAATTAGTTCTTCATCGTTGTTCATTAGTTTTTAGTCTTTTTGTGTTTTTCTTCATTCCTGTGTTTGCACTTCAAAGTTTCTCCACAAATGTGGTCTTTTCATCAGAAATGCTAGAGAGTCCTCTGTTCCATTAAAAAAAAATTCATTTTTTCCCCTCAAGCATCACAATCAGTTTTGTTGGGTAAAGCTAATCCTGGCTGTAAGCCTTACGTTCTGGAATGGTGTTTGCTCTTTTATATTGGTAACTGCTGAATCACACACAGCCATATGACTCCTCAGCACCTGAATTCTTTCTTCAGGTAGCTTACAGAATTTTTCTTTGACTTGGAAGTTCTCGGTTTTGGTTATGATGTTTCTGGGAGCTTTCATTTTGAGGTTTCTTATAGGAGGTGACTGGTGAATTCTTTCTATTCATATTTCGCCCTTTGGTTTTAAAAGATCTGGTTAGTTTTGTTTTAAGATTCCCTGAAGTAGGATGTCTAGACTCTCTTTATTTGTTTGTTTTTGGTCATGGTCCAATGATTACTAATCTTTTTCTCATTGATCTTTCCAAGGTCAGTTGTTTTTATCATGAGATACTTTATATTCTTTTTTTTTTCCATTTAAGCCTTTTGATTCATCATAATATTTCTTGTTGACTAATGAACTTATTGTGTTCTATTTTGTCCATTTGAATTTTCAGAGAATTTGTTTGCTTGGGGAAGTTTTTGTACCTCTTGTGCCAAATTGTTAATTCCCTTTCCAATTTTTCTTTTATAGCCTCAATTTTCCTCCTAATTTTTTTCCTTAAGCACTCTCATTCCATTTTTTAAAATATATTTTTCAGCTAATTTTTAAAAATGCTTCCAGGAATTCTTATTGCATTTGTACCTACAATATGTTTTTCTACAAGGCAATGTTTGCAGATGTTTTGTCTCCTATAGTCATTTCTTGAATGCCCCTTCTACTATAATGACTCATTTTGTGGGGTTCTTTTTTTTTCACTTTTTCCTCAGACTGGATGTTAGGGCTGGGTTCTGGAAGGAAGGTCTTGGCTGGTGCTTTCATGGCATAGTGAATATTGTGTTATTCCAGGATTTAGGGAAAGGCAGGGAACCCGTAAGCTTTCAGTGTTCCCGGCAAGAGTAGATTGATAGAAGATGGCAGCCTAGAAGCAGAAAGGTCCCGCAGCTCCCACACCGCCACCCTAAACACCCATAAAATGTGAGCCCAGATAAAGCCTAGGACTCTCAGGCTCACAAAAACACAGAGAACACACTTCTCGCTGAAGGCAGCTCGGCAGCAGGGGCTCAGCGTGGCAGCCAAGAATGGAGGCTGGAACAGCCTGAAGACCAGACCAGGCCCAGGCCAGGGAGGTGGGAAGGAGCCTGGCTGAGCTGAGCCGAGTGGGCACCAGAGCCAGACTGCAGGAGAGATCTACAGCCTCCAGCACCTCCACATCTGCCAAGACGTGAGGAACAGGACAGGAGAGGGGCAGCTTGCACCCGCAGAGGAGCAGAAAACCAGCCAACCCAAAACCCCAGCTGTAACCACACTAGGCCCCAGGGCACCCTGGAGGAGTGAGCCTCCCAAGTCTCTACTTCAAAGAAAATCTAAAGCACCTGCCTAAGGGATCTTCAAATCCTCAGAGACCAGTTAGTGAAAGTGAAACTTTGAAAAGTAATTTGGGGTTGGTAAAGCAAGTGGCCAATCTGCCCCCAGGGCAAGGAAGCAGTGGGGGAACTAAACTGTTGGAACCACCAGCGGCCCCCACCTGGCTGCTTCAGAGCCCCTGGCCTGAGGAATCAGCAGGGGGGCTGAATCGATTGATCAGGGCCAAGTGCTCTTGGGTTGCGTGGCCTGGATCCGGATCATGGTCTTGGTTGGTGGTCCTGGGGTGCACTTTCAGCAAGCCAAAGCTGGG
>JAQQSW010018136.1:0-11312 GCA_028646575.1 Pseudocheirus occidentalis | reverse complement strand
TCCAGCTGTGGCTTCTCCTGACCACCCTGGGGCCAGGCCTCACTGGAAGTAAGGAGCTAAGCCTTTGAGGTGCTAAGTGCCTTTAGTAGGTGCCAATAGAAAGGGGCATGGAAGATCTTCTGATTTCATTAACATTACACCCACCAATAAAAAGAATCTTTTTTCAAATTCTAGGCTTGAATCGTGGGTTACACTGCTCCCTTAAGCCAAAACTTTTCATACATTTAATAATAACATATTTATAAAGCCCACATAAGTTTTCAAATCCCTTTAATCACTGTATGACATAAAACAAGAATAAAGAGGTGGTGCTTGTCTTTGTCAAGGCAAACCCCTGGACATAAACACTTAATCTCATTTTACTGTGTTACATCAAATTAGCTCCACTACCATGTCCACTCTTCCTTTCTAGTCATTAGCTTCTCTCTATCCATTAGTTCATTCCCTGCTGCCTAAAAGCATCTTCATCTCTACCAATCTTTTTTTTTGTAAAGTTCACTAAGTCCTACCATCTCTAATATCCCTAGTCCTATATCTCCAACCTCCTCCATTGAACTCCTTGAAAAGGACATTTTTACTCGATGCTTCTACTTTCTCTGATATCCTCAACTACTATATCCTCCTAGATACCCTGTCCTTTCTGAGATTTTGTGATGCTGTACCTTCTTAGATTTCCTCTTACCTGTACTTTCATTCTTTCTCACTGTCCTTTTCTGGATATTCATCTACCTCATACCAATTAGCTATGGAAGTCCCAAAGCTCTCTACTGGGCTCTTTTCTCTTATCTCTATAGTATTTTACTTAGAGATTTCTTGAATTCTCATTGGTTCAATAACTATTCCCAAATCTATATAGCCAGCTCTAGTGTTTCTCCTGAGTTTCAGTACCATCTATGCACCAATTACCAGTACAGCAACTGGACATTTTAAACCAGGTGTCCCTATAGTTATCTCAAACTTAACAGGACCAAAACAGAGCTCATCATTTCTTCCCCTGAATCCACCTTTCATTCAATTTACCCAGCTTTATTCTTAAAAATTATCTTTAAAATCCTTTGCTGTTGTTGTTCAGTTGTTTCAGTTGGGTCTGATTCTCTGTGATCCCATTTGGGGTTTTCTTGGAAAAGATATTGAATTGGCTTGCCATTTCCTTCTACAGCTTGTTTTAGAGATAAGGAAACTGAGGCGAATGGGATTAAACAACTTACCTAGGGTCACACTGCTGTGTAGTTTGTCAATCCCTTCTCCAGCTTAAAATTCTTAGTTTCTGTCAAAGCTCCACCATCTACAAAAGACTTTTCCTGATCATCCTCCTCTACACCCTGAACTTTCTCTGCAAAGCTAGCTTACATTTGCTTCCTTTCTTTCTCTTTTGCTTACTATGTTTGTGATCCTGGGAAGTTCATCTGACCTCTTTCTGCCTCAATTTTCACATCTGTAAAATGGGGATAATAATAGCATCTACCTCTCAGGGCTTTTGTGAGGATAAAATGTGATCATATAATGTGATGTAACATAACTTAACATGATAATATAATAATATACCAACCTTGAGGAGCTAGATAAATCCAGTCACCATCGTTGTCATCATCACCATCACTTGCCCACATAAAATGCAAGTGCTCCGCAAAACTTGAAGCACTACGAACATTGTATTGTCATTATTATTATTACTATTAATTATTCCCCAAATAAAATGCAGGCTTATTGTAGGTAGAGACTGTTTTGTCCCCAGAGGTGCTAAGAGGCAAAGTGCATTTTACCTGAAATCAGGAAGAACTGAGTTCAAATGCAGCCTCAGACATTCACTCACAGTCACCCGCGGCAAACTGTTTGCCTCAGTTTCTTCATCTGTAATATGGAAATAGTAACACTGCCTATCTCCCAGAATTCCTGCAAGGATCAATGGAGATAATATTTGTAATATGTTTAGCATAATGCCTGGTACGTAGCAGCTGCCAAATAAATCTTTGATTTTTTGCTTGTTGATTGATTCTTAACCTTTCCTTTACAAACAGGTCTAGCAAAATATGAAAAAGCTTTCAATTCACCCCTACTTTTGTAATGGAGACTGACACATTTTCAGACTGTTCTTGATGGTGTCTCCCCACAAGGAGAGGTTGACCATCCTGCTTCCAAGAGAGTCAAGGTATGTGTGATAACAATATTTTAGATAGCCTTGAGTATACATAAACCTTCCAAAACTGCTTCAGATTTGCTAACCACTTGCTTAGGAGAATAATTTTTGATTGGCTGTATAAATGGATCTATAAACATCTGCAAACGAGCCTTAGTTGACCTCAGTTATTTCATCTTTGATCCATTCTGTTCTGCTTCTCGATCCTGGTAGATCACTTTGACTCCTTTTCTGATAATGTCTGGTAAGAAAGAATTCTACAAGGGCACTCACCTATGTCACTGAAATGTGGCCCCATAAAACAGGCCTCAACTTACAGTCTCTGCATTCACTATTGTGCAAAATCATTTTAAATTTAGTAATCAGTATCTTGGAGACTCAGAGTTTCCCCCAGTCTCTTGTCCCCTTACAAATTCAATCTCTCCTTTAGAAGGACATCATTGATAATAAGATTGTATTGAATCTTCTTATCTGGACCAAACTCTAACCAGACTAGAATTGATTTAATCTGCTTGGGTTTAGGTGGACACAGATCCTTCTGCCTAGATGGCCCAAGACTGTGAGTGGTCTAGTATAATGGGGATGGGAGGGGAAAAGGGGCACTGCTCTGATAAAACAAGTATTTCCTCTGAAGACAGAATGATGGCAGGTAATACTCTTTTATGTTCTAGAAGAAAAGATTAGAGAATTATCTTGTGAATTTCAATAGATTAGGAGAGCTGGTGTGTCCTGGTATCTTGATGTCCTGAAATCTCCCTCCTTACCACCCCATCCTGGTTAAACAAACAACTGTTTATGTCCATGATCCTACAAGTAAACCAGCTTGAGACTTCAAGATGGAAATAAAGGGAATTGCCTGCAATCTATCTTTTCCCCAAGATCAGATAAAACTATGTTCTTTTACTGGATTTTATATAGTTTTTTAGAGTTTATTAGTAGTAATAATGCAAATTCACATTTATATGACACTTTACAACTTACAACTAATAATAAATTATGAAAGTGATTGCATCTAATCATATAAACTGCCATAATAAATTAATTAAAATTAGAAATAGTAAGGTTGTCCACTAGGTGAAAATTCATTTACTATAGTAAGCCATTTAATATAGCTTCTAAAGGTTTACAAGGCAGCTTCCTCAGATCAGCCATATAACAGATGAATGAAAATAATGTTATCCCATTTTTACAAATGAGGAAACTGAGGCGCACAGAGATTAAGTATCTTGGCTTAAGTCATCAGCTAATAAATTGAACTGACATTTAGAATTGTTGACTTAATTAGGTACTTGCTAGATGCCATTTAGGGATACAAAAACAAAACAACCCAGGCCCCCCAGGACCTTCCATGCTATCAGGGAAACAACGTGACAACATGTGTGTGTGTGTGTGTGTGTGTGTATATTGAGTCATGAAGAGTCAGACATGACCGAAAAACAACTGAACACATACGTAGGACAGGAAATTCCCTTTATCAATACAGGGTGATGTGTTCTCTTTAATCATAAAGAGTTGGCTAGAAAACTGAAGGTTAAATAACTTGCCAGGGCCACAGAGTCAGTATGCATCTGAGAAAGGATTTAACTCTGGAACTGCTAGCTTGAGGGCCAGCTCCCTACAACTCACTATACTATACTGCCTCTCAAAATAAAGCAAACATAAGTGTAATAGGGTATATGGCAAGAAATCATTAGTACCCCCTCTGCCTCTCTTCTCAACTCCCACTTGCACCGACAGATTGTATACTCAGCTATCTACTTCTCCCACTTAGGGTTCTAGGGTTACCACTGGGGGTTATTTTCTAAGGCTAATGCTCACAAGCCCCTATCCAGTGTGGTCCCCATTGATTATTAGCCAGTCAGAGTTAACCAGCACTTAGAAAAGGTTATATGCTAACGTGGAGCACCCCTCCACAATACAGACACACTCTCCCCTTGCATACACAAAATTGTTGAGTAGAGTAGGCTCAAGCTTTGAGAACACATATGGTAAAGAGATAACTCACTGTTTCTGGGTTCTAGAATTCCTTTCTCCCTTTGCAGAATCCTCAGGAAATTCCCCTTCAGTTGGTATAGCTTTCTCCTAGACCCCAAGAGTCAGTGCCCTTGAAGATCCTTGGTCCTCAATATGTCAAATCTGTCCTCCACTCCCAAAGGAGATGTTGGCGTAGGCTTCTGTGTTCTGAAGATACCACTGCCAATGCTGATGAAAAGTCCAAATCTTCAGACTTTTCAAAACCCACAAGCTCATCCTTGGGGCAAAGCTGAGAGAAAGATAGAGATACTATTTATACCCTCCCACGTAATCCCTTTTCAGGCAGGAGCCTGCCTGGAGGCACTATACCATTAAATTACCCTGTTTCTGGAATAAAAGATTAATAATTGGCTTGCAGCAGTGGCTAGGTGTCACAATGAATAGAGAGCACCAGCCCTAGAGTCAGGAGGACCTGAGTTCAAATGTGACCTCAGACACTTAACACAAAACTAGCCATGTGACCTTGGGCAAGTCACTTAACCCCAACTGCCCTACCTTCCCCCTCCAAAAAGCAAAAAAATTAAAAAAAAAAAAGAATTAGCTTACTCTTTGTTTCCAAGTTCCATAAAGCATGATTTTTTTTAACCACACATTGCCTGCATTATTCCTGTGTTCATTCAATTCATACCTAGTTTATATATTTGATTGAATGACTGATTTGAGAGATGTCTAGCCCTTGTTATCACCTAAGTTATACCTTTGATTAATAGATGCTGAAGTTTAATCAAAAAGGAATCCAAAATCTGATAAAGGCATCAAATTGTAGAGCATCTTATTACTTATATGAATTGGGTAAGAGGAGTTATGGATAATCTGTCTTACAATATACTAGAAACAATGAACAGGTGTGTTCAAGGACCACCACACCATTCCAAGGCTCATCTCCTCGATCAATTTTTCTTAGTTAAAATGAAGTCTATTGGGCATGTCCTTTGGTACACTAAAAAAATATAAAGAACTATGAGGTGGCTAGGTGGCACAGTGAATAGAGCAACAGCCCTGCCGTCAAGAGGACCTGAGTTCAAATCCAGCCTCAGACACTTAACACTTACTAACCCTTTGACCACTGGGCAAGTCATTTAACCCCAACTGACCTGCCCTGCCCTTCCCCTCCCAAAAAAAAGCAAAAAACAAACAAAAAAGCCATATTCTCTCTCCCTCCCAGCTTCTCTCTATATGTTTATGTATATATTTACAAGTATACATTTATATGTATGTATAAAATGCACATATGCATACATATATGTATTGTGTGTATGTGTATACACACACAGCTCTTTTTCTGTGTCTTTCTTTCTCTCTTTTTTCTTTTCTCCCCTTTCCGTTGCCCCTCTTCTCCTTTCCCTTGTCTCCTCTCCCCTCTCTAATTAGCTTGAGTCGCCTTTTTTCATACGGACTGCCTTCCCCCCTTAATCTTGAACCATCAAACAAATAGGATTCAATACAGTTCACTGTTAAATGACCATGTAATTTATTAGCTTTCTCAAATAGTATAAAAATAGACACAGACAAGACAATACTTCAAGTTACAGGAACATGTGCGCAGGGTTGAATTCTCCTTTCTTTACCCACCTCTCCTCTGCTAAACTGAGGGTACAAGCAGGACAAGAGATGGGAGATTCAAACCCTGTGCGTACACCTCCCTGGTACTATGCCCAGAAGTGTGGACTGAGCCCTGTTCATTTTCACTGCTGGTTTAGTCCAATCTGTTCTTTGCCTCTCCAGTTGGCTCCAATTCACTCGAAGCCTGTTCTTGGTTGCACTTTTATGCCTCTCCTGCTAAGAAATTACAACTTACACTTTGTTTTCATGTTTTTATGTCACAGGAAGGCAGTACACCTGTTCCACACTTCCTCTAGATTTTGGCAACTGACATGACTGGTATTCCTCTTTCTCCTTCCTGTTTCTCTATGTCCTTGGTCTCCCAAACCCATGAAATCTCAAGCCCAAGGAGCCATGGCTACTGATGTTCCTTCTGACTTTCTGATTCTGTGATTATGTGATCTGAGTTTAAATCATATGTCTATTACCTACTAAGTGCATGATCTTAATAGTGCCCCTTCCCCTTTCTGAGCATTAGTCCCAACATCAATAAAATAAGAGGATTGGACCAGATGATATCTGAGATTTCCTCCAGCTCTAAAGTCTATGATCTCTAATTCTATTCAATTACCCTAATTGTTTTGGTAACTCATTCATACTAATTGTTAACCTCTGAGATAATTCTCTTTCTCCATCTTTGTTACTCAAAAATACAGGTGCAGTTCAAACCAAACTGTGTTCAGACAGATCTTTGGGGATGCCCTTTCCTAGAAGGCACTCTGTATACTTTTTCTACATGATAATACCGACTCTGACTGTTGGATGATCAATATGAAAGCTCAATTGCATTTCTTAACCTGCTGGTGGGAGAAATCAAATGTTCCAGAGTTTGTTTGGTAACTCAGTTAATAAATGGCAGAGTCTTTTATTATTAATCTCACAAATCTATGAGAAGTGCAAATATCCTGTCAGTAGGCTGCTATTTGCTTTTATCTGTGCCTGAGACACAGGTAATTAAGATCTGAAGTTCACTGTGGAAGAGGGTTCGAGGCAGTAAAATGCTGGATTTCTGTGATTAAGTAATTAAGTACCTACCTGAAACTTCCACTTTGGCTAACCATTAATACTGGTAGTTTTACATTTGTGAAGAGATCAAGTGTGCTATTCCTTTTTTAAAGAAGAAGTTCAAGAAAATTCAACAAACACAGAAGGGTGAAGAGGGGGAGCAGCAAGAATATTTGCTTTGTCTCATTTAGAGCAGCAGAATGAGACCACATAGATGTTACTATTACCCAAAGCTCCCAGTTCTAATCAAATTTATCTCCTCCTTGCTTGTCCCCATGCACATCATGCTCATTCATCCCTCAGGGCCTTAGTTGTTGCTATTCTCCCATCTAAAATGTTCTTCCCTCACTTTTTTTTAATCCTAGTCCTACATTTATTTTAAACTTGAGCATAGTAAAAGATTTGACCTTATTTATCAAACTTTCCCAGAGAATTTCCCCTAGGTGATCTTTCATTTGGAATCTCCTCAACACTTGAGTTCACCATCTGTTTCTCAATCGTGCAGTCCCTCAAAATAAATTAATCTGGTTTTGTAGGCTACTTTAAGGCTTACAAAGCACTTTCCTTACAATAGCCTTGTGAAGTAGGTAGCATAAAGATTCTTATTCTCACTTCACAGAAGAAAGCAAGATTCAAAGAAATAAAAAGACTTTGTCTATTTAAGTGTCAAAATCAGATTTGGGGCTTAAGCATTTTTCAATAAATACAAGGCTGTAAATGCTATTTGTTGTGATCATTGATGATGATAATGATGATGATGCACAGCATGGCTCCAGTCCCACTGCAATTTCACCTTCATCTACAGCAGTGGTTCTCAACTTTCCTAATGCTGTGAACCTTTAATACTTGTATGTGGGCATATCTGCATGTGGACAGACCTACCTGGAGATGGATAGAGGAACCTGTCTCAGTTCCTAAGACCATCAGAAATATGTGTTTTCTGATGGTCTTAGGCAACCCCTGTGAAAGGTTCATTCGACCCCCAAAGGGGTCGCGATGCACAGGTTGAGAACTGCTGATCTACAGGCTTGGTAACTTGAGTACAAGGGCTGTCTTCATCTTTGTCTTTGAATCTTTGAGACAGAGCACATAACTAGCACTTAATATGTTTTGTTTTAGTGAATGAAATGGAAGATTCTCTGCTACCTCCCTAAAGTCCCTCTAAGGAAACACTTAAAACTCTGAAGTCTTAAATATTGGAGGCTGTAAAGTTCCAGAGACAGTGAAGCAACATTTGCTCCCTGTCTGAACCAAAGGTTTTCCCCAGACTCTCCACCTAAATGATCTTAGATCACAGAATCTCATCATACCCCCCTGGAAGCCTTCAGGAATTAGAGTACCATAGCTAGCTCATAGGATCACAGAATTTAGGGCTGCAAGGAACCTTTGAGATCATATAAGTAAGTCATCTTATTTGTGCTGATTATCCCTGCACTGCCCAATGCAAGTGATTAGACCAACCAGATCACCTTGCAAAGCTCTCCTGATGCTCTCAACCCCCAGGATCTTTCTGATCTATTTACCTTTGGACTTTGCCTCCGTCCTTTTGCTCTCACCATGACTCTCCCTCAGAGCCATAACCAGGACAGAACATACAGGGCTTTGCTTCAGGGTGGCAGCTTTCAGTAAGACTTGTTTCCTCCCTACCGCTGTCCTTACTCATAGTCCTCTGATAGCTTCCAGCATGTGATGTTCCCCTATTCATTCATCCAGCCTTGGGTTTTCTCCCCCCTCCTCAGAGTACCATTACTATGGATCCTCTCTCTCAGGAGACTTTCCCATTAACCCCCATAGAAACACAGGTAATACTCTCTGGGGGATGGGTTACTCCATGTTTAGTACTTCTAGCCACGGCTGGATTGTCCTGACATATTCACTTACACAATTGTGTTTGCCCCAAGTGAAAGAATTACAATAAATGATATTGCTTTCTCTGTTTTTTGATCAAGACCAAAATGAACCACATCTTATGCTTCATTGTAGTGCTCTATCACACCTAGCCCAGCTCAGTTTAGGTCTCTTCTACCTGTTTCCACAGACTCACAGGGAAATTACAATCAGTAATATCTTTGGAGTTACTGGGCTCTACTCTCTAGACCCAGGCTCCCGGTTTTGAGTCCTATACCCAAACCACAATCTCTATGACTGCATCCCCACTACCTTCTTCCAGTCCTTCATGCCTACTGCCTACTTGCTGGCTAGGATCTCCACCAAACACTATTTCCCACTAGACTACCTTGATGCTATGCTATTCCTACCTGCTGAAATACTGACAGTCTACCTTAGGAACTCCTTGTCTCAACCATTTGCCTATCTGGATCTCCATTTAGCTGCCTCCTGCTGTTTTCTCCTGACATTCCACTTTACCCTAGTCTGTACTGCCAGGATCTGCTTTCCCAGACTTCCCTCTTAGTTCTTTGAATCTGGCATGCTCTGCAATCCACTGAACTCCAGGGCTGACAGGTTCTACTGTCTGCATGGATTTCATCCTAGAGTGCAAAGTAGAAGTGGAAATTGAATGAACTTCTCCTCCTAACTGAGTTATTCACATAATAGATGTGGCATGTCACCAACTGCACTGTGCCAGAAACAGCAACATCATCTGGTGGACAAGAAAGTATGCATTATTCATCACTTTAATAATGTAAAACATTGGTCTAAATGTTTCCTTAACCAAGTGCAAAATGTGGCAAAGGGAAAGAAGGGAGGAGAATTACCTCAGAGGCTCCCTTGAGGAAGCATAGCAGAGAAGATGCACAATCATGTTTGCCTTTTATATTCAGATTTAAATTCAACAAAGAGTTATTAAGCTCTGGTTCTTCACAGAAGCTACAGTCTCATTCTTTACTCATATAGAAAAGTCATATTTTATTCAATTTGCACAATCTTTGAAATATCAACAAGATCAAGAAAGTCAAATTTTCCTAAGAGAAAATTGCAAGAGGCCCAGGTCAGGATAACAGATGTATGTACATCAGCAAAGACCTTTAGAAAAACCTGAAATGAACCCTAGAAAACTGCAACATGTTGTCTGCTGGTGAGCAATGAAGTCATGCCATAGCATATGGACTAATTTCCATAAAACAAGTTCCAAAACTAAATTGAAGACAACACCCCCAGATCAAACAGAAATGACCTACCTTAGCCTTAGATATTATTGTCAACTAGGTGAGGAAGCCAAGTGGTACAGTATGTAGAGTGCCTGGAATCATCCAGGATTTAAATCCTGCCTTAGGCATTTATGAGACATGTGACCTTCGACAAGTCACTTTACCTCTCTGTATGTCTCAATTTCCTCAATGGGAAACAGGAATAATGTTACCACCTACCTCCCAGGGTTGTTGTGAAGATCAAATGATAATATTTGTAAAGTACTTAGCACAGTGTCTGGTGCATAGTTGGTACTCGGTAAATGCTTATGTCCTTTCAAACACGTCCCTCAACTAGCCATGCCATTCTAATCCTTGTTGAAGAGCCCTTGATTCATTATTAAATGCTTAATGGTACGAGCAGTAGCTATTAATAGCCAATGATTTGGGGAGATTCAGATTTCCCCCTTTTTCTTTAACTCTCATTTCAAGACCTCAGACTCTGAAGGTTGAATGACCTTCTCCTCTATTCGGACCCCATGTTGATGGAGCAGCCATTGGGTGGGAATAAATTATTTTAATAGATTGCTCAAGGCTGGAGGAAACTTCAGAACTAAATGACATAATCAAAGCTCAGACCTAGCTTCTCATAATGTTATTAATTCTTTCATTAATTGTTAGTCAATCAGAGTGACAGTCACCCCGGGGAACAACTTCTTCCAAAAGGGCATATAAGCAATGAGCCCACGGCCATGAGCAGATTGGTCTAAGAGAGAGATGGACAAATGACCATCCTTTTACTAAAATGCTGGCATTATTAATAAAATGATTAAATTACCCAGAAATTAGATGTCTCAAACCTTTTTAAATGCTACAATGGCTATTAATTATTTCTGCCATATCCTATAACCATAGTCCCTGGAGATATAGAGGGGAAGCATAGTCTCATCTGATGTCTGAGGCCAGCTAGAGATATAGGTGGTTATATAAGCATTGAGAATTTAGAAGATCTGAGTTAAAGGACTGTAATGGGAATCTGAAGCTCTTTCCTGCCCCTAACCCCTTTGCTTAAGTGGCTCTGAGAACGTTCCCTGATTTGAAAGTATACTCTGTTCCATAATAGGCTGAATGTGGTCATGTGGAGGCCGTAGCAGGAGGCTTGTTTTGTGGGAATTATTATTATTATTACTTTGTAATTGGACAGTAGGTCAAGAGGGCTGACCCAGGAGAAACCTATATATACATGCCCTGATGTAAGGCTTTGCTTTTGGGGCTCACTTTGAGAAGAGTTGTGTAACTTGGCCAGATGAGACTCTGGGAAGCCATTGAGTCCCCCGGCTTTGAAAAACCCAGATGTTGATGCTACCCTCTCTGGTAACTTGAATAGGTAATGGATGTGATGGTCAGATGGTTGGAAGCCCATTTGCTGATCTGTTTCTTGGTCT